>JANAVB010014787.1:20000-22500 GCA_029216955.1 Iris pallida
GGTGTGTCCCCTAAGGGAAACTCTGATTTGGCATATGAAAGAATGTATGGCACGTGTGGGGTTGGAGTACACTTGAGCATGATACATATCTGAAGTACGTGTAGGCAACTCTAGAGGGGGGTGAATATAGTATTTGACAATAATGATCAATTAAAAAACAACATTATTCAATCCTAACTAGTAAATAAATAATTAGAGGATAATTGCGGAAATTAAATAAAGATCAGAAAGCATACGTAGACACAACAATTTTTAACCTGGTTTCTCTCGTGAAGGACTAGTTCAGGCCTGAGAACTCTAACTCAGGATTGAAATCCGCTATTTGTGAAATAGCTTTACAACCACGTGCCTTTACACAGAAGAGCACGCCAACTTCTTGAAAAGATCGCTGAGACGAAACTTGGAATTTTCCAAGTGACTTCTTGAAGACTCTTGCACAAAACTTCTAATTGACTCAGACCGAGCACCTTGTAGGCTTGGAAAGTTTTATGGCTAGTAGATGAGAAGAGTATGGCTCTTTGGGATGTATAGGCTATAAGAGAGAAGAGATGAGAAGAATGGATGATATAAAATAGGTGAAAAGGGTGCCTATATATACTAGTCCTTGGAGGCAGAGTTCGGTCAGAACTCTGTCCAAAATTCAAAAATTATGGCCGTTGGACAACTTGTAATGAGCAATCCCTAAAAATTAGCTCCTGGAAATTAGGAGACAGAGTTCGGCCCGAACTCTGCCTCCTAGGAGACAGAATGCTCAATGGGCTATTGGGCTTTGGCAGTTTGGCTTTTTTGTATGGGGCTTCTAGTCTATGGCTGAGGTACTCAGTGCAACTCAATGTACAAAAGCCTAGACTCAAATAAAATATAAAAATACAGACTTCCGATCAGGGCCGGCCCTAGCCCAGGGCGGCCAGGGCGACCGCCCAGGGCCCCATGAAATTTGGGGGCCCAAAAAAATTAATTTAAATGTATATATATATTAGTAATCTTATATTGAAAATAGAACTAATATATAATATGATCCTCCTTTATCACAAAACATTGTGGTGTAGTGGTAGTTTGTTATACTTGTACACAAGAGATCCTAGGTTCTAGCCTTGGCTATATCATTTTTTAGTTCCATTTTTTTATATTATATATGGGCCCCATTTTAAAAAATTTCTTAGGGCCCCCATTAACTCAGGGCCGGCCCTGCTTCCGATGACAAGTTCCAGCAGTATTCGTCGAGCAGTCGTCGATGATGATTGTCTGACTTGATATGAGTTAGTCATCTGATTTGTAGCTTTGATGACGATTTATGTGTCGAGTTGGATCATGTCAAATATCGATTTGTTAATTATCAAGATTATATTGACTGCGATCCAGTTTGGGTCAACAATCTTTCCCATTTTGATAATTGATAAAATTGCGATATTTACGTGTCGCAACATTCATACCTGGACACATATATAGCTCCCCCGTAGATAGAGAAGTCCTGATACAAGTACTAGTCCAAACAATACATAGCACAAGTATTTATCCAAAATGGTTAAGCAAATATCACTATTCTCCCCCTTTGACATTTAGCAAAATGAAATAGAAGCTCCCCCATAAATAATAACCATAGAGAAAATATGCAAGAACACAACCAAGCTCAAGTCCAATGTAAGAGATAACTAGCAAATAATCCAAATAGAAACCATATAAGCATAAAATAGTACCAAGCAAAGAGTTCAACTATATAACCACTGAAAAAAGACAAAGTGCAAAAATAAAAGAAATTCTAAGCATCAACAGCATCATAAAATGGACCACGACCGTATAGAGCACGGAAAGGTCCAGCAGAGTCGGATGGGTCGCTGGCAGAGCGACGAGGATCAATAGACGCTGTATCTGGATATAAATACCTCATGACCCAGGTGTCGTCGATACGGTAACCTTCGCGAGAAGGGTCCCGAACCATAGGGTAAGACACCGTAGGATGAGTAGCCAGGGAGTACTGGATATCATACAGGGTGTTGCTGATAGCTGTTATTTGTAAGGTGGTGCGATAGTCCATCTGAGTCCAGCGATCGTCCTCCAAGCGGAAACGATCACGCAGCATGGTCTGAATGGACTTAAGAGTAGGTAGCTCGGGCGTAGGTTGGCCAAGAGCAGGAGGATCAGCCTGAACATCAGACTCGAAATGCTCTAACTCAGCAGAAGACTCAACAGCTGCTAGAAGCCACCGTACCTTAGACAGATAGGCAGGGGTTGGAAGGAACTGGCACTCATCAAGAGGAACATAGAACGCACAAAAAAATATCGACAAAGACCAATGATTGAGGTCTCTTACGTGCACTAATCATCCAGTCTATCATAGTGCACGAAAAGTCAAAAGGGACATGGAAGTGGAGATGATAAAGTGCAGAGATCTCAATATAAGATTGTCAGCCCCTATTTTTCAATTTTAGTTAAATTGGTGTTAATTAATTTTTAATGTTAATTTTAGCCTTAAAATAATTATTAGGAATTTTTAGGAATT
>JANAVB010014787.1:27500-41668 GCA_029216955.1 Iris pallida
CCAGATCAATGGAAGGAAAACTCCATGTTTCCAAAATTAATGTGTTACCTTCCACTGATTTAAGAACAAAACTCAGCACTTCTGGTGTTAAGAAACCATACCAATTGGATATGAAGATAAAAGATCCAGATGCAGAGTATGCAAGAAATTATGTGGCTCACATTAATCACTCTTTGTATAATCAAGAGCCATCAAGACCCAAGAACAGGAAGTATACTCCTCAATCTTCACAAACAGATTTACGGGAATATCTTCAACAGAAGAGAAGGAGGAATTCTATATCAAAGGAACATGCTGAATGTGACTTCTATCCAAGAGTCATAATTCAGTGCAGATGTCAATCAACAGTTCAAGACCATGGTGATCATGAATGTGACTTCCAGCCAAGAGTCACAATGCAATGCAGATGTCAAAATAAACGACAGTCTGTCTTCAATAGGATTCAGTATGAACCTATGCCTGATGAAGATGAGCCTTTGTTTGCCTCTGTCAACATGACTTCTCGGGACACCGGGGGTAGAGTTGATAGTCCAGATGGAGTATATAGAAACACCAGAGCAAGAGTCCTGGCTTCTAGTCAAAGAAATTTGATCCCTGAAATTGATTCTGAATTTCTTGGAGAATCTAACTTCCCACCTCTTCCTACTGGGGGTAATTCTCCTATAGTTGACTTTGATACACGAAGCAATGATTCAGAGTATACAACATCTACTAGTTCATCAATAATCCCTCATACAGTCACGACTTACATGGTTGATGGGAATACTGATGAACCTTCTTCTTCCTTGACTCCTCAAGATCAAAGAATTGCTTCTTTGGAACAGCAAATGAAGTCTATGACTGACACAATGAAGTCGATGTATGAACTCATGACAGCTCAGTTGCAAAATCGACAGACTGTATCAGATGCCATACCAGTTGATACTGATATAAGTCCAGTACAAGTTCCTCCAGCAGTACAATCCAATACTCCTGGACCAGCTCAACCAAATCCTAGTCTCTCTGGAGCTGGGGGTAGTGCTTACAATGCTGTTCCTCCTCCCAACTATTCTCTACAAGCCACAACTCCACAATCTTCGGGAGTTGTCTCTGAAGAATTGAAGAATCTCAAAACTCAATTCGAGGCATTCAAACAGAAGGATGGTTTACAAAGGTTAGGCATCAAGCAGCCTTATCCGATAGAATGGAAGCAAGTATCATATCCTCCTAAATACAAGCCTCCTACTATCTCATTCTATGATGGAACCACTTCTCCAAGTCAGTTTATCAATCACTTTGAAGTGATGACTGATCAACTACAACCAAGTGATGCCCTCCTTACTCGGGTATTTATTGGATGTCTCAAGGGAACGGCTTATGAATGGTATAGAAGTCTCCCAGATGGGAGTATTACCTCATTTGCTGGTTTCAAACAGATGTTTCTTGAAAGGTTCTATGAAGGGCTTAATGACATGACTATGTCTGCTCTTATTAGAATCAAGCAGAAAAATAATGAATCTACAGAGGAATACATTGAACGGTTTCGAAGAGAAGCTCTGAAGATGCCTCTTGGAACTCCTGATGCTGTCACCATTGACACGTGCAAATCAAACTTGTTGCCAATCATCAGTATGTGGACAGGGTCCACTCAATTTCAAGATTGGCCTTCCTTCATAGTCAGTGCCAAAGCTGCAGAAAATCAGTGCTGAAACCTTCAAAGGTTTAGGAGTGCAGATGACTCCTAAAGAAACAGGACAAGGTGCTAACAATAAAAATAATGCTCGCAAAGGAAAAGAAACTCTTGAAGTTAATCTTCAGAGCAAAGATGCATCAAATGTTCAAACTCCTGCCTCTACAACTCAACAATCAAGAACACCTCGCCCCAGAGAAGAATATTCTTTTGATGACGACGATGTCCTTGGTATCTTTGAATGTCTGCTGAAAGGTAATAAAATACAATTACCAGAGATCAAGAAACCTGATGAAGCTGGTAAGACAGATCATCCTAAATACTGTCCATATCACAGAATGCTGGGTCACACAATTCGTACATGTTATGTATTGAAAGGAAAGATCCAAGAAATGATTAAATCTGGAGCTATCTCTCTTACTCCAAAAGAGAAGACCGTCACCTCCAACGTCGTCTCTATGCAATTTGGAAATTTCCCTCCTCAACTCCTTGAAAGTGGGATTGTTCCTATTCCCAAGGCAACTCTTGACATAGTGAATCTTCCTCCTCCACAGTCTGAAGGATTAGTGCCAATCACTTTGGAAACAGGGGAAATCATGTGGATCCATCCTGATCTAGTGGCAGATTTTGAATCGCCTTCTCCTCAAAAGATTTCTTCTCAAAAATCCAAGAAGGCTGGAAAGATCAAGTCATGTCATATGACTTCTCTTGGGTCTACCTCTGACACAGAGCCAAAAGACAAAGAAGAAGCACTTGTTAGTGCTACTCGAACGGGGAAACCTTACCTAAAGGATTATTCTAAAAATCCTGAAGATCCTACTGATATCCCTTCAGATGCTAAAGATGTTCCTAATGTTCCTCCTGAAGAAGAATCATCTACTGAACCTGTTCCTCCCAAGCCTACGGCTCTGGAGAAAGGCAAACAACAGGCTCGGTTTGATAAGCCAATCAAGAAGTCTTCTCCTCTTGGACTTCAGAAGCCTTACAACTTCGACATTTTGGCTCAACTTGCTAATACTCCAGCTAGAATGTCCCTTTTTGAACTTCTACGTCTTTCCAAAGAGACTCGGGAGACGTTAAGTGAAGCACTTCTACAAGCTGACTCTTGTCTTGCACAATTGAAGAAGCCGGATGCGGAACCTGCCACTTGCTTACATTGCAACAGTGTACTGGAGATTATCCCAAATATCACCTTTACACAAGACGACATGTTACTGGAGGATAATCGACATGACCGACCTCTCTACTACACTGGTTATATTGATACGATGAAGATAGATCGTATCCTCATTGACCCAGGGTCTGCTATAAGCATAATGCCAAAGAGTTTGTTGGATGAACTAAAAATCCCTCTTCACAAGCTCTCCAAGACGGTTACTACTATCTTGGGATTCAATCAAAGCCGAAGTGAGCCTTTGGGAAAGATTCATCTGAAGCTTCAGATAGGCGATTTCAGATCTAAAGTCACTTTCTATGTGATCGAGATCGCGGGATCCTATAATCTTCTTCTGGGGAGGCCCTTTCTTCATGAAAATAATGTGGTGCCCTCTACTCTTCATCAATGTTTTAAATACATTGATAGCAATGGAAGAGTACAAAAAGAAGTTGCTGATATAAATCCCTTCCATGGGGTTGAAGCTTATTTCAACGATTCCGAATGTACAAAGAAGAGTATACAAGGATCATACAAGCTATGGAGAAAGAAGATGCACAAAGTGAGACTTTAATAATCCCTGTTAAAGGTCGAACTACTCAGCAACAATCTCCTAAACCCTCTGGAGAAGATTCTTTCATCATTCCAGTGAGTGGACGGATCTCTCCGTTACCTCAGTCATCTACTCAAAATACACTGATCATTCCTGTCAGTGGGCGTACTACAGTTCCTGTACCTTCACAAGATACTCTGCTAATTCCAGTTGGAGGGCGGACTACTCTTCCTACTCAAACTTCAAGGGAGCTCACCTCTTCTGAGCCATTTGTTATCGATCTTAATCGAAACAAAGCTTCTTCTTCTTCTCCCCCTTTAGTCATTGACTTGGCTAAAATCTCTAAGGCTCAGCCTTCTCCCAATGTAAATATTGCTGCTTTTACATTTAATGAAAAAGTCTCCACCTTTGCAGTACGTTGATGTGTGTAATTATGTTCATAGTTATTTACATCTGTTAGATGACTTGAACACAATAACCATAGGAGTTGTACAGACTGTTCATACAGATGTATCTCTAGAACCTGTACAATCTTCATACTTTCTAGTTCCCAGCAGAAAGCCAGGAGACATTCCAATATTCTTCTACAAAGGGCCTCAAAATCCTTCTGATCTTGAAGATGATGACAAAAATGATGATACTGGAAGATTACAACTACGTCGTTATAGTCAGCAATCTAGAGACATCATCAAAAATATGGGCTATGACTTCAGGACTGGCCTCAATAATGGAAAAGGAAGAAAAATACCTGTCCGGATTCCTCCTTTGAAATATGGAAGGACGAAATGCGGATTGGGTTATACTGCTCCTACTCCTTTCATCAATATTATCCATGAAGATCCTGAGTCTGACGAAGATAAGAGATCTGATTCTTCTAGTACCACTTCTTGGGATTCCGATACGAGTATCGGTGACTTCTATTGCAACCTTCTGTCTTCCAACATGGTTTCCATTGACCATTCTGAAGAAAGTGATGAAGACGAAGAAGAGTTTGAAATCTCACCTGAATCAGAACAGTGGGCCCAAAGATTAGATAATCAATGGGAGTTCCGTTTCGAGCAAAAAGAACCTCCGACTGAAGATAAACTTGTTCAAATAGATGTTGGTGAAGAGGGATCTCCCAAACCAATATTCATCAGTGAAAGTCTTTCAGAAACTGATAAGAAAGACATGATCAAACTCATTCGTGAATTACATCGATGTCTTTGCTTGGAGTTATGAAGATATGCCAGGGCTTGATCCTCAGATTGCAACTCACAAGCTCAATATCTTGCCGAATGCTAAACCGGTCAAACAACAACAGCGACGATTTCGTCCAGACATCATGGATGCAATTGAAGCTGAAGTCAATAAACTCATTACCTCTGGGTTTATTAGAGAGGAACAACATCCCGATTGGGTGGCTAATATTGTTCCTGTTCTTAAAAAGACTGGCAAGATCAGAGTATGCATAGACTTTCGCGATCTCAATGCGGCATGTCCTAAAGACGAATTCCCTCTACCAATCACTGATGTCATGGTTGATAATACCTGTGGATTTGAACGAATGTCATTCATGGACGGGTATTCTGGGTACAATCAGATCAAAATGTTCCCAGAAGACGAGAAGCACACTTCTTTCAGAACGCCGATTGGTACATACTGTTATACAGTTATGCCATTCGGTCTCAAGAATGCAGGAGCAACTTATCAACGAGCTATGAGCACTATATTCCGTGAACATTTGCGGAAAATAGTCGAATGCTATGTTGATGATATTGCAGTCAAAAGTCGACAAAAGGAGGATCATATCCAAGATTTGAAGACTATATTTGATCTAATGCGTAAGCATCAATTAAAGATGAACCCTACTAAGTCCTTCTTAGGCGTCTCTAGTGGTAAATTTCTCGGCTTCGTCATTACCTCTAAAGGTATACACGTGGATCCCGAGAAGATCAAAGCCATCCAAGAGATGCGTCCTCCACGCACCTTAAAAGAGCTACGAGGATTTCAAGGAAGAATCGCTTATATCAGGAGATTCATCTCTAATTTATCAGGACGCTGCAGACCATTCAACAAACTTATGAAGAAAGGTGTCTCTTTTGTCTGGAATGATGAATGTCAGAAAGCATTCGATGATATAAAACAATATCTGAATGAGCCCTCCAGTATTGGTACCTCCCGTCTCAGGAATACCGTTCCTCCTCTATACTCGAGCAATGAGTCATTCATTGGGTGCATTACTCGCTCAAAAGAATCAAAATGGCCATGAACAAGCCATTTATTATCTCAGCCGCACTATGACCGGAGCTGAACCTCGATATTCACTGGTTGAAAAAGAATGTCTAGCCTTGATGTTTGATGTCCAAAAGACAGTCATTATATCATTGGCCAGACTATTCATGTCATCTCCAAGATCAATCCTATACGGATCTGATGAAAAAACCTAGTTTTGAATTCTCGATTGGCTAACTGGGGAATCCTACTTGCTCAGTATGACATGCACTATATTCCTCAGAAATCGGTCAAAGGACAAGCTTTAGCTGATTTCTGGCTGCTCACTCAATTCCAGAAAATTCAAAACTCTATGATAAAATCCCAGATGAAGTCCTAGATTCAAATCAAATTGCTGAAGAAGATCCTACTTGGCGTCTATTCTTTGATGGAGCATCAAGAATTGGTCCTAATGGCGATATTGTCGCTGGAGTTGGAATTGTTCTTGTATCGCCAGAAGGTCTTGCCATCCAAAGAGCTTATTCTCTCGATCAGCCATGTTCAAACAATGTACTGAGTACAACGCATTGCTTATTGGTCTTCAACTCGCTAAACATCTGAATATTCAACATTTGGAGGCGTATGGAGACTCTAAACTCATTGTCAATCAGATCAGGGTACTTATGAAGTTCGCCATCAAGATCTGGTTCCTTATCATAGAGCGACCTATCTATGGCCTCATCATTTAAGGAATTCTTCATTGAACATGTTAGGCGAGCATGTAACACAGAAGCTAATGTCCTTGCTAATCTTGCAGCGGTGCTGGCTATCCCAATCAGACGGCAACAAATGATTGTTCGTAATCGAGAATTATTTCATCTTGAAATAACCTGACTCTAGGACTTCCAGTTGACATTGAAGAATCAACATCTCATGACGTCAACACAACAAGGATTTGGATTCAGTCGTAAATCGATATCATCTTCATCCGATTCCAGCATGGAATTCATCTTCAGTAACTCGACTGAGGATCAGAATACGGATAAAGATTGGAGACTTCCTTTCTTAGATCTCGTATTATATGATATTCTTCCGGATGATCCGAGTGAGGCAGCATCTATCAGACGACGATCACTCAGATTCTATTACAATCATACAACAAAGACCTTATATCGTCGAGCTTATGATGGTTTACTCCTTCGGTGTATTGCCGGTGATGAAGCCCAACAAGTTATTCGTGAAGCACATGATGGAATTTGTGGAGCGCATCAACCTGGGCCAAAACTTCAAGACCGTATTCGACGGATGGGTTATTATTGGCCAACTATGGTATCAGATGCCATTGAATATGCAAGGAAATGCAAAGCTTGCCAAATCCATGCGGATTTTATACATCAACCTTCAGAATTTCTACATCCGACGGCAGCATCATGGCCCTTCGAAGCTTGGGGCATGGACATTGTCGGCCCGATCAATCCACCGTCATCTAAAGGTCATCGGTTCATTCTCGCAATAACTGATTACTTCTCCAAATGGGCCGAAGCCATTCCTTTATCTGAAGTTAAGACGTCTAATGTCATCAGCTTTATTAAGCACCACGTCATCTACAGATTTGGTGTTCCTCGACGCATTGTTCATGATAACGGACCACAGTTCGTCAGCCAGAAATTTTCGATTCTGTGACGATCACCGGATCAATAATGTTGCTTCTACCGCATATAATCCAGCAGCTAACGGATTAGAAGCTTTCAACAAGACTATCATCAAACTCCTAAAGAAGTTTGTCTCTACTAACAAACGTAATTGGAGTGACAAGCTCGGGAATGCTTGTGGGCTTATCGCACTACAGTCCGTAATGCTACTAAGTGTACGCCTTTCTCCCTGGTGTACGGATCTGAGGCTGTTCTCCCATTAGAGATTCAAATTCCTTCTTTAAGGATAGCAATCGCTAATGAACTCACTGCTGAAAATAATGATCGTCTTCGACTTCAAGAATTGGAGGCTCTGGATGAAAAGCGATTATCTGCTCAACAGAATATTGAATTCTATCAAGCTAGAATTTCAAGGGCTTTTAACAAGAAAGTCAGAATTCGAACATTTCAAAGAAGAACTTGTGCTTACTGTCAGACGCCCGATGACTATGATACACATGAGTAAGGGCAAGTTTGATGCAAAATGGGAAGGTCCTTCATTGTCAATAAGATCTTTTCTAATGGGGCTTATCAACTCACTACTCTAGATGGTAAAGCCACTATGATGCCCATCAACGGCAAATTCTTGAAGAAGTACTACGTCTAATATTTCTATCAAGATTGTCCTCCCATCATTCTCCAGCTGTTTCATTGTTCTTTCCGAAGAATCATTCTGATATCTATTATCCCCAGTGGAGATAGGTATTCTACTTTGTATCGTTTTCTCAACAAATTTGATATCCAGAAAATTATGTCCATATTACCTCTGAATTTTCTATCTCAATATCATATTTATGAAAATGATATTTAGTCTTTCTGATTTCTGAGTCAAAAGATCAATGAATAAAGGCAAAAAATATAAAGTGGGAAGGATATATCGTAAACAAAGTTTCCTTAAACGGAGTTTATTTGAGACAAATTCCTCAAGAAAAAGAGTACATCATCATGGAAGATCACTGTAATCCCTTTCATATTTGGGACGAGGACCACATACATAATCAGCAAAAGAATTGAGTACATCTTTTCCTGACCGCACCAAGAATTGACAGGCAGCCAGCCTCATTGCTTCTTCTTCTTCGGTTTCTCCTGGTTCGACCAGGAAGTCCAGGATATCTTTCGGCGGCTTGGGAGTAGACGAGCTTTCGCCCATTTCCTTCTTCTGCGGAGGTGGATGTTCTTTAACACCTTCAGTAGCCTCGGGGACGACTTCAGCCTTCTTTATATCTCTTCAGAAGACATTGTGGATAAAATGCGATCCTTCTACTCAAATATATGCTCTATTTATAGGCGGGTTACAAGGATCGAAGGGACGTATTCTTTCCCGATATTCAGTTCATCCATTCATTTCTCACATTCATCCGACGTTTCACATGTTCATTAATACTTGACGGTTCATCCGTTCATTTATTACATTCACTCGACAGTTTATCTGTTCATCATTTCCTAACGGTCATCCGTTCATAATCTTCTATCAATTTATTAAGTGGGGATTCGTTATTTATCATGTTTTCATAACCTCTGAATCAATTCCGAATCTACTTACTCATTTGTCATGTTTTGACCTCTGCATAGAAATCAATCTATTTCTTTCGAGTTCTTATATATTATCACGTCCATAATACCTCTGATAATAATATACTCTAAAACAGAAAAGATAATTTTATTATCTATCATGTCCATAATTCATCCACAAATACAATCGTTGAGCATAGAAGAATTATCATTTCCATTCCCATTTCACCACAAAAGTCTATTACATTTTCTTAGACTTTCTTACAAATCATAATGAAAATCTATTACAAATCTTGGATTTTCATTCTACACCACAACGATAACCTAATAGAGATCTATCTTCTTCTTTGGATCTTCTCCGTCGGACCTTCTCCGTCAGGTTCGTTGTTGGTGGCAATTCTTGACTGTCTGGGTCTCAGTCACGACCAGATCAGCAGGAATCAAACTCTGGTATTCTCTATCAGACGAGAGGAGAACCACAGAGTAGGGCAACACGAAAACGTGTTGCTGCCAATACAACTGGTGGATTAGGAGCGACCTTTCAGAGGAGACAGGAATGTATCCGACCTTGGGATACATTCCTAGTTCTCCTGTAAAAGGAACTCTACTCCTGATTTCTCGTAGAGTTAACTCCACCATCCAACTCTCGTGATAAAGGCTCTTCCTACCATCTAAGGAAGACCCTTCTATCTCACGAAGAGTTCTGAGTTGTCTAATTTACGCGTCAAGGCGTATGAGCTCCCTGATGTGGGTGTCAGAAGAACATTCTCCACAGCATCCACATCACCAATGCCAGTTCTGAAGAAGGTTTTCAGCCAAAATTCTGCAAGAAATAGTAAGAAAAAATCAGCCAACAGAAATTGGCCAAGCAAAGACAGATGCATTCTGTTCATTTCAGGAAGATGAATTTGTTTTTAGCAAACAAAAAATTCGATGCGTGTATATTGAACTTACCGCTGAGTTTGCTGCTAAGGATTGACAGACCCATGTCTGGTAGCGTGCACAGAGATTTGACATCAGACAACATGGCTTTCCTATTTTCTTCTCACAGAAAATTCATTTCTCAGAAGAGAGGAAGAAGAATGGGAAGATGAGTTTGCGTGGAGTTCATCTATCTATTTAAAGGGTCAAGTGCAGGTCTATTCTTGGAAAAGATCCGCATAAATAGCGCTCGTAAATTGTGGAATGAGTGTCACGTGTACTTCGGAAGACAGTGCAACATTGGAAACAGTCAAAGTGTGCTAATTAATATTCTTCATTAAAGGCACGCAGATCAAACACAAAAGGTGTACTTCATTTTTTTAAACAGGCACTGATGGCCTTACAAAAAGACAAAACAGAAAAGTGCAACAAAGCGTAGAAAGTTACGCTCTATTTTCCAGAGCGGCTAAGTTTGATGCCTAACTCCTCTACGCTCTTAACTCCCAGGCGATGCAACAGAGTCTCGAGCATTTCACGCTTCTCCATCAGACTCCGCCCATCAGAAGAAGACGAGCCATCCAATCCAAAGTAGCTCAAGAGATTCTTGGCTAACTGCATGGAGTCGTCCTTAAGCTCGATGACGACAGGTTCGGGTTCTTTGCTCCCAAAGTGGGGTCACCATGGGAACAAAAGCCCAACTTGCGTGCTTCCTCTTCGGCTGCTTCCTTTGGGGTCATATTTTCGAGAGATGAATGTCAAAACTGATTCTCTCCCTGTTTATATAACAGATCTCGTCGACAGTTCATATTCCACCATAAATTGGACGCAATCAGTCTCGGAGAACGAAGAGTCATTATGATATTTAATAGGTTCATTCGGGTGTTTTCGAAGAACTTCAAAGTCTTTTCGACTTTCGAAAATATCTCTTTAAAGTCATCTCAGCGTGACTGATTTCATTTCATCATCTCTATTTCAAAGTATTTCGAAAATATTTTATCATTTTCGAAAACTTTGAAGGGGGTTTTGTAGGCCTCAAAAATGAAGTCACGCTGAGTTGATCAGAACAAGTCACGCAGAGTGATCCGAGAAGCAGCACAAAAGATACGCTAAGTTCTGCCTGGCCATCTCCTTTAGAAGTCACAGCAGAGACAGCTCAGCCATACGTCAGAATCATATGACTGACAACACAACAGTCGAGAAACGTCTCCTCGTATGCCACGTATGCACGAACTCGAGAGATCACAGCCGTCTTTTGCAATCTTCCTTAGCAAGACTCACTCTTCACCAAGTTGGCGTGACTTTGGGTCTTATCTTCATTTAATGCGGCTGACAATATAATCAATGTCAGAGATTTTGTGTCAGACGAAGCGTGCCAAATCAAGACAGCTGGCGGTTTGCGTGGATTCTGAACCTTCTCCTTCCTCAAAACATTACGTGACTTTTGAGTTATTCTTCTCAAAGCCTGCGTGAATTCTGAAGTATTCTTCTTCAAAGCTTGCGTGGATTTCGCCTTCAACGAGTCTGCGTCAACGAATCTGCATGGATTTTTGCCTTCAGCAAGTCAGCGTGGATTTCATTTCAACTGGAGTACGTGGCAGCCATGCCACCGATCTCTCTCTCGCGTGCCCAGTAACTTGCACACGACCCATGCACTGATGCCATGTGTCCAACAGTTACGGGCCACGTCCAGTAACTACTCACTAACCCTGCGTGTATTTAGAGTCTGCGTGACTTTTCAAGTGCACCAGTGGTGAGGTAGTTATCTTTTCAGTTATTATTTTTGACTCTATAAATAGAGTTCTTTTTTTTTCATTCATTGTACAGATTATTGATATCTACTGTCAAAATTTTGAGAGCTTTTCTTCTTTGCATAGTCCAAGGGATAAAGCGATCGTCTTCTAGATCGGATTCCTACAGTTGTAATTTTCCCAGAAATACAACAATAAAGAGAATTTCTTATGGAAAACAATAATCTCTCTCACATGCTTAAATAACGGTTAAGGGGAAACTGCTAGTAGTGTACGTGATCATGACCCCCCTTCTCCGTATGTATTTATCGAGCACCGTTACATTCTATATGTATCTGTGTCGTATGTCTGGTCCCGCGTTTGTGTATGGATATACACCGATGCCGTTATGTGTACGTATGTGCACATCAGAAAATTGATATGTACTGCTGTACATCCTGATTACCTATTGACTGATCACTCACCTACTACAGTTTTAAACTTTAAAATGTATATCTATCGCCATGCTAAAACATACCTAAAACTGAACCAACATGATATGTCATTTCCTTTTCATCACATGATCAGTATTATATGTTTGTTAGATTTAGTACTTGCTCCCGTCCTGACAGGATAACGTTGTAGGTATCCTTACTGATGAGGAGTTACTCTGTGACACATACTATGGAGATACTGCCGAGGAACCCGGCTCTGCTTTACGAGGATGTTCCTGCGAGGAACCTTGCCTAGTTGTCTTTTGTTTACTTAGACTCTTGAGAGTAGACATGTATTAGACTATCTTTTTGTAACTGGACATGTATCCAGTTTTACATTTCAGTTCACTTGTACTTGGACATTTTACTATACGAACGACTTTTGTGTTTGGAGCATTTATGATTCTTCTTCACTTATAGAACTGTTAGCACATTTAGTCTTATCCTGTTGTCTTTAGAACAGCTTACTACGTTTTATCTCAACGTAGGCTGGGCATGCCTCGGCCTGGCCCAACAATTTGGATAGCAGGTCGTGACATATTTTTAGTGGTGGCCCATGCAGGTCCTGACTAAACTGTTTGGTTACGTTATTGTACCAAGCATGCCTGCAATTAGAAACTTAAGATATTAGACAACATTAGGAAAGACGCTTAGAACACTTAAGGAATGCTAGGATTACAACATAGGAAATAATCGCTGTTTGCTATTATAATTAGATTTTCTTGCATATGATTACTTACTTTAAACAAGTTCTTATAAAGTCCTTTATGTGTAATTTAGATGGTGTTTACTCGTTCATCCCAGTATGTTACCCCCGAGAATGGGGCCCTCCATATCCAGTCAGCTGACCAGTTGACTGATACATCTCCACCTACCACATTCCCCCACTCCACAGATCCACAGACCCAGATACCACCTTCCACTTTCCAGGCCTGGCAGGACCCGATACTTCCACCACCCCCTATCACTATACCCACCCAGGCTTCCGTCACACTCGACGGGACCCAGCTGCTCACACTGATCCAGGGGTTCCTAACAACCCATCAGGAGCAGACTACCCTACTCCGCCAGAGCATGGAGCGTTCTGAGGGACGTCCCGTGGTCCCACCACATGTAGAGCCACAACAGAGAGCGGGGACGATCAAGGACTTCATGGGTCTGAATTCCAAGGAGTTCTCAGGGACTGAGGGCATAGTAGTAGCTGATGACTGGCTAGATTCGGTAGAGAGGAAGCTTCTGGGAGTTAGGATGCCGGATGATCTCCAGGTCGAGGCAGCGGGATTTCTGCTGATAGACTTAGCAGGAATCTGGTTCCGGAATGAGCCATTGTTTGCGAGAGGGAGAGCCACCTGGGACCAGTTCAAGACCCAGTTCAAGAAGAAGTTCTTCTCGACCACTGCTAGAGTCCATGGGGCTACGATTCCAGAACATCCAGCAGGAAAACCGTTCTGTTGACGAGTATGCGGCAGAGTTTAGTCGCCTGAGCCGTTTCGCTCCTAGTCTGGTTGCTGATCCAGAGAGTGACCCGTAGGTTTTGCCATGGTCTAGTTCCAGATATTGGCATTCTTATATTGGCAAACGGTACGACTGACTACTACCAGAGCCTAGAGTTGGCCCAGAGCATCGAGGAGCGTCTTATGTCATGCAAGAGGCCGGCTTCTGTACACCATGAGGGACCGTCCAAGCGTCAGGCTTTCCAGCAGAGAGCACCGACGCCGCCCCAACAGGCTTACCGTCCCCCTATATCACATCATCAGACCCCGCCAGTTAGAGCCCCGGGACCCCGACAGCAGCCGAAGGGAGGTATTTGTGCATTCTGCAAGAGGGTAGGCCACGACGCTTTCATCTGCAGGAAGAAGTTGGGGCAGTGTTTGGCTTGTGGGTCTGCCACCCATCAGCTTCGAGAGTGTCCAGTAGCGAAGACTAGAGGACCACTCCCGACTCAGCAGTAGAGGTTCGGGCAGCATCTGCCAGCAGAAGGGACCTCAGGGGAGGGTTTATAGTCTAGCCATTGAGCCGGAGCCGGAGCAAGTTTCGGAGCCGGATTACTTAGCTGACGTCATTACAGGTCATATTAATTTGCATACTTTTCTAGCTCTATGCTTGTTTGATTCTGGTGCATCTCATAGCTTCCTATCATTAGAGTTTATGTAAGAACATCATTTAGTATCTACACCTACTGCGGAGATTAGTAGTAATGACGGGAGGAGGACCAGTGCCTATTAGAGCTAGCTATAGATGCTCTATTATGATAG
>JANAVB010014788.1:0-44359 GCA_029216955.1 Iris pallida
CTTAGGCAGATTGTCAGATTATAGGAGTGCCAGTCAGTATTGTATCGGATAGAGATTCAAGATTATATCGCACTTTTGGTGGAGTCTTCAAGAGAGCTTGGGGACTCGTCTCAAGTTTATTTCAGCATATCATCTACAGACAAATAGTCAGTCAGAACATACGATACAGACTCTTGAAGATATGTTAAGATCTTGTACGCTGGACTTTGGTGGTTCGTGGGAAGATCACCTGCACCTAGTGGAGTTCTCCTCTAACAACAATTTCTAGGCCAGTATCCAGATGGCACCCTCTGAAGTACTGTATGACGGAAGTGCAGATCCCCGTTAGCTTGGGATGATATAGTTGAGAGGCATATGCTTGGTCCAGAGATGGTTACGCAGACAATTGAGTTGGTCAGATAAGTCACAGATCATCTTCAAGTTGCAAAGATCGACAGTGCCATTGGGCCGATTCTCATCAACGCCCTCTTGAGTTTTCTATCAGCGACCGTATATTCCATAGGATCTCTCCTACCCGTGGCGTCATTCGATTCGGCGTACGAGAAAAGCTTATCCTGGGTATATAGGGCCATTTGATATTCTCGAACGAGTAGGTGATGTGTCCTATCATCTCACTCTTTTGTCGTCGTTATGTGAGGTACATGACGTATTCCATGTATCCCAATTGCGACGGTACATTTCGGATCTGAGCCGTATCTTTGATCATTCGAAATTGGTGTTGGTATCAACCTTTCATATGAGGAAAGGCCCATATCCGTATTGGACCGAAGGGAGAAGATACTCAAGAACAAGACCATTAGTTTAGTCCATGTTGCTTAGGGTTATTACTCTTTGGGTGAGTCAATGTGGGAACGAGAGGATGATATCCGATCGCGATATCCACACCTGTTTGACTCATAAGGTATAATGTCTTTCTTATGCCTTTACTTCCTTGCTTGCATAAATGATTACTTGATGGACTGCTAGTCATATATTGCTTATGATCAGTATAGCTTGTCTCGACATCTCTAGCTTTTGATTAAATTTCGAGGACATAATTTTTTTAAGGTGGGTAGAGTTGTCACTCACGTTTTCGTTATAAGTATTTTTCAGGATACATATACAGATTTTTAACAATTGTCAGGTGGCCCGTATTTTGACTTATCTTGCATAGCTTAGCCTTAGTTTAATCTTGACTTGATTGGTTCAACTTGGTTCAACATGACTTGGCTTGGCTTGGTTTGTTTTGGTTTGAGATGGAGAGATTTTGTATAAAACCCCAATCCTTCTCTCCTCCATTATTTTGTATTTACTTCTTCATCTTCTTCATTTATTCCCCACCTACCAAGCCCTAGGCAAGTGCAACATGCTTCATGATGGATCTCAAGTTTTATTGTTCCATTCTCTTTCTTACTTGATTCTAAGCCTCTTTAGAACTTGACATTTTTGGGTTTGATGGATGGTTTCTTGTAGATCTAAAAGTTTGTAATTTTTCGGTTTTCCTTGGTTTTGATCTCTAAAACTTGGTTATTTTCGAGATCTAATGATTCCATGATGTAGGAAATTCAATTCTACCAAATTTTGGCTTTTAACCACTTGATTTCGACTTTGTATGAGGAAGTTATGTCATTTTTGTGTTCATGGGTTCCCCACACCTTTTGGTGCTGTCGGGACGATGAACAGTGCCGCCGCAGTGTCTTCGCTGCCGCGTGCTCGTGCGCCGTGCTTGCGTGCAACGTGCGCTGCGGGCACTTTTGCCTTCGCGCACCTTCCACCTTGCGTGCCGTGCGCCCGCTAGAATTTCTGTCGCGAGTCGTGTTTGCGCGCAACGTGCGCTGTGGGCACTTTTGGCATCGCGCACCTTGCAACTTGTGCGCCGCACGCCCGTGCAATTTTCTACCGCACGCACCCGCGCCTTGCTTGCTCGCAACGTGTGCCGTTGGCGATTTTGCGCGCAATGCGAAACTTACGGGCCGTACGCCCGCGCAATTTTTTGTCGCGCGCTCGTGCGCCATGCTTGCGCACAATGTTCGCCCTAGGCGATTTTGCCCGTGCGTAATGCGCAACATGCGCGTCGCGCGCCTGGTCGATTTTCTGCCGGGCGACTGGTCGATTTTCTGTCGCGCGCCGTGCGCCGTGCTTGTGCGCAACATGCACCGTAGGCAATTTTGCCCGTGCAATGCGCAACATGTGCGTCAGTGCGCCCGCATGATATCTGCCGTGCAACGTGTGCCGTGGGCGTTTTGCTCACGCAACTTGCGCACAAGTCACTCCAAATGACTATTTTTGTCCATTTGAGCTATTTTGTAGCTGAAATCTTGAAAAAATGAAAACATGAAAGTTATAGATCTTAGCTTCAAGAATCTTCATGTCTCACTTTAATCAGGATTCATATGTGACTTATGGTTTCATTCCCATATGGGTGTTCTCGATATTCTTTGCATGTTTTATATACTTGACCTAAATTATGGTGACCCGACTTGACACTTGATAGTCTTGAGCTGGTAACTTGAATCTGGCACGTACATGATAACATGAACACGACATGATAATCTTGATAGTGACCCATCGTGGTGCACTCTTGATAAGTAACTTGGCAATATAATTCTTGATGGTGGTCCGTTGTGACGCACTCTTGACTTGATAAGTAACATAACAAGAAAATCTTGATATGCTGTGCGACGGCTATTTTGACTTACTAAGTAACTCTTGTCTTGACACCGTAGGTGTTTGTGCTTGTATAAGCTACATGTCATGTCTTGCATCATGTATAGGACATGGATTCCTGGTTACCACGTCAGGGATTCATACTGAATCTGACTAGGTTAATGACTAGATTGATCAAGTAGTTCATAAAGAGAGTTCCAGTCACAGGCAATTCCGTCTGGGTGCTTTAATTGGACTTATAGCCTGGCATCGAGTAGGGCGCATTTCCAGCACACTGTCATGTGTTGCACCCCCAAGTCACCATAGGATATTTGTCTTCTGGGCGATGTATCACCTAATACAACTCTCAACATACAGAAGGATAACTGGATAGCTGCAGGGCTTGTGACTGTGGAATATCTCATTGTATCTTGCTTGTAACTAGGCTTGTGATAACCCTAGTTAGTCAAAGTATCAAGCCGTACTCTTTGCTTGGCCGTGAATGATGGATGGAGTCCTATCTTGTCTAGTCTTGCCTAGATCCAGTACATGGCTATCTCAGGACATGTTTTGCTTTACTTTATCAATAATTGGTTAGAGACTAAGTTCTGTTCAGGTGAAAGGTTACAACCCTGGTCCTTGTTTGGTTTTCGGTTGTAACTTGGTTACCGGAATAGTCCTTTAGTTATCTTATCGTTTATCACCCTGTTTCTCTAACTCGTGTCTTTTGTTATTCATTTATGTCCTTATGTGCCAATATGCTGGTTTTAGTTCTTAAGTGAAGCCCTTGTGGTACTTGCTCTTCTGGGGTCTGACCCAGCTGGTTTTGTATAGCCAGATTTCAGAGTAGCTTCCGAGGATCTCCCTGCCTTCCAGCCAGATGGTGAACCTAGAAGAAACCATGGCAACGAGTGGGTTTATTTTGCTCTCCTACTCTAATTATAAAATTATTCTTTTGAGGCATTTAGCCACCGAGCAAGTGTTAGCTCGTGTCGAATACTTATATTTCTTGTCTGCCTAAGGGCTGTAACATGATTAACAAATCCTAGGGTTGATCTGTGCTGTACCCTTGTACAGAAAATCGTCAAGGAAAGTCGGAATGTCATCTTCCTCTGACTGGTAGGGGTATCCCCCTGTGCAGGAAGCCGCATCGTCTTGTCTAGGGTGGCGGCCCTCAGGAGAGTCAAGTATGTTGTGCAGGTCTGGGGCTCTCTACCCCCTGTGCGTGCTCTTGGTCCGATGGGTTGTCGCATATATTGAGGGGACTGCTACCCCCAGCTTCATCTTCTCTCAAGGAGGCTGAAGGTGCATCCCTGGGTGCTGGAAGCTTCTTTTTGGATCGAGTACCTAAATAGACACCCCCTGTGGTTGTCGGCGACAACCCTCCAGATGAGAGTTTCCTTGCAATACTTGCCGACATTGCCGGGCCAGAAGAGCCCGTCTTCTTTCCTTCCTTGCCAGGAAGAACCTTCTGAGTTGAATTACATGAGGCAAAAGAAACTCCTCGTCTCCGAAATTTGCACCTATTTTTTGAGTTATTGTCGGACAGGTGCTGGCTGTCGTTGGAAAACTGACTACCGTCCTTCAGTGCTGCCAATTTGTCGCAGCAGCAGTTGATGATGACTTGGTTGCAACGACGTCGCGAGAGGGACTCATCGCATGCCAATATTGCCACCTTGCGTTTGTGAGTAATCACATCACGCAAGTTGGTAGCAAGCTGACCTACCTTTGCACCAAACTTGTGGACTCGGGTATCCCGAGCGCACAGGTGCTTAGGTATCATGTTTGTTCCCTGATCCGAGGCTAGTAAAATTACTTGCTCTGGATCGTTGGAGGGAGACTTTAAAGACCACCCTGTCCGTTAGCCCTGGAGGACTGGACGCGGGTTGTTCCGTACAACTTTCTAGAGCCGTATAACAGTTAACGGGGCCCGCTGACAGTCAGCAACTTGGACAGTTGACTGGGCTTGTTCGGCCTGTACTGGCCTAGACTTCTTTGACTTAGCACTCGAAGGCACATAGTAAAAAGTCCAGATTGATACATCCACATTCTCAATGGGCCTCATGGAGTCGGGCCCGCAGAAGAGACTGTTGAACACAGAATATCTGACAGGGCCGCATGAGACATCCTGTCTGAGGCCAGGATTGGCTGTCGCATGGGCTATCTTCCTGCGGCCAGAGCTGGCTGCCACATAGGCCATCTTCCTGTGGTTAGAGTTGGCTGTCGTATGGGCTATCTTCCTGGCCAGAGTTGGCTGCCGTATAGGCTGTCTTCCTGTGGCCAGAGTTGGCTGCTGTATGATTTATCTGCCTGTGGCCAGAGTTGGTTGCCGCATGAGTTGTCTCCCTGCGGTCAGAGTTGGCTGCCGCATGGACAGACTGCCTATCTCTCTTATGCGGCTTCTTCTTTGTCCGCATGGATTTCCTTGTGCCCCAAAAACTTAGCCATATAGTGTTTTCCTCTGCTGGATTTGGGACAGTGGGGTCCTCTGCGGTCAGAAGCAAAGCCACATGAGAGCTTTGGTCACCGTCTTGGGCTGCAGAAGGAGCTTCTTCGAGAACTTGGTCGGGGGCAACAGTTTTGCACGCCGACGTCCTGCGAGTCCTCTTTGGGTTGGCTCGCTTCTGTGACGTGCTGGCGCTCCCTTCAGAGAGCAATTCTTCGAAGGCTTGTTGGTCAAACGAACCACAAGCATCTGCTGTGTAGAGCCGAGCTTGGACGCATCAGATTACGTCACCCTTCTCATCAGAAGAGAAGGACGTCCCATCAGCGTCGCCATCGTTTTCTATTAAAAATCAAAGATAGATATTACAGAAACTAAAATTGATTGCAAACTTGCTTGCACAAAGAAAATCCTAGAAAGAAATCCTAGGAAACGATCTAAGTACAATTGATTAGTTTTTGATTCTCGGGGTAACGGTGGAGGCTCAAAAAAGTGTATCAACTCTGCCTTACTCCGTGGACTATCTGACGCAGTCTTTAGCTCTTGAAGAAGTTGCCTTTTGAAGGTTGCCAGCCTTTTACAGGGGTGTGGCACCCTGCTATTTATAGTGATATGTATTTTGAGCCGCATAGATGGCCTGTGGCCACGTGGCTAATCAGCACATGAAGACCCGCTCTTTGGCCGCCAGCTATTGATTTGTTGGGATTTTGTTGCAGCAAATCTGGGTGGTTGAGACTTGGTCAGCCTGCCACGTGTCCTATCGCAGGATAGGAATCATTTTGAGCCGCATGAGTCTCTCAATTTTCAACCATATGGGACCGCATGAGACTCATGCGGCTTAAGTCGCCAAACAGTTACTAGGGATAAAGTCCCCAAACGTCGACATTATCTTTCGGTTGTGGATCTATTTTCGAGATAAAGTCGACGGTTACTAGGGATAAAGTCCCCAAACGTCGACATTATCTTTAATGATCTTGAGAATCGAAGAGGCGCTCTTCAAGATAAAGCCGACGGTTATTAGGGATAAAGTCCCCAAACGTCGTCATTATCTTTAATGATCTCGAGAATCGAAGAGGCACTTTGTAGCAACTCTATAAATAGGGGTCAATCAGAGAGAGATTTTTTTTTTCCACCTTCTTCTCCTTTGACTTCATCATACTTTTTGCTATGGCTCCAAAAGCTTCCAAGTCGACTGGTACGACGGCCAAAGGGAAGGGACTTGGTTCTCCGTCGAGAGCGGCAGACTCTCCTTCCATTCGTGCCGACGTGCAACTCCCTATCAAGAGTAAGGATGGTAAGAAGCCAACGACTGAAATTTTGAATGGCCATATCACATATTTTATGCGCGGGCCAGTTATATACTGTCTCTGTGCTTCAAGCCTGGTCGATGCATGCCCTATCTTATTTGGACTGCATGTGTTTTGTATGATAGGGCCGCATGGGCTGAGCCGCATGAACACTTCATGACTGAGCCCCATCAGTGTCTTATGACTAAGCCGCATGAGCACTTTATGATTGGGCCGCATGAATACTGTATGACTGGGCCGCATAATTGTCTCATGACTGAGCCGCATGAGTACTTTATGATTGGGCCGCATGAGTATTTTATGACTGAGACGCATAAGTGTCTCATGACTGAGCTGCATGAGTACTTCATGACTGATCCGACCTCATAACTTTGGGCCGCATGAGTACTTCATGCCTGAGCTGCAAAAAAAATGCATAAGTACCTCATGACAGAGCTGCATGAGCACTTTTATGACTGAGCCGCATGAGTTCTGTTTGGCTAGGCCGCATAACTGGCTAGGCTGCATAACTAAAAAAATATAGTCCTTTGTTTCTTTTCGGTGTTAAGCCCCTTTTTCTATATTTTGTAGGGATCTGCTAGCAAACTTCTCCATGACCGGTGTCGACGATAGAGTGAAAATACACCATTTTGACACATACATCAGACAGCTCAAAACTCCTCATGCTTTGGAAGAGTTTTCCCCGCGCCATTTTGGCATATAATCAAACAACTCATAACACTTCATGCTTCGGAAGAGTTTTCCCCAGGTGGTAGGAAGAGCCTTTATGCCTCGGAGAGTTGGACGGTGGTCAGGCGTCATCATGAACGTCCTGTCTTTATGGCTCTCCAAGTAGGCGAAACCACCATCAGGGATGCTGTTTTGAAGGTATGGTCCTTCGGAGGAGGGGGCTAAGGTATCCGCAATACGGAGGGGAGAACAGCATGCTATATTTGCCCTCCTCCGGGCACCTCCTTGGTGATTCAACAACCTTGTTTGCTTCTCAGCAGTAAAACATGACTTCTTTCGAGGGCCACGAAACTGCTTTTTGGTGAAGGCGAAGTGCTGTCAAATTGACCAAACTATGTATTGCTAGATTTTTCTTTCTTTGTTTTCTGCTGTTGATGTAGTCCTATGAATGTAACTGATTTTGAATAAACAGAATACGTTCACTCCATTCTTTTTTTGTAGTATTTTGTGGTGCTTGTACTAGAGGGCCTAATACAGCATTTGTGTTTGATAAAGGACATCCCACTGGAGGAGTTTTGTGGACCTATTGCCCTTTTGTGCATCTGAAAATGCGAGCAAATAGATTTGAATGATATTTTGTGGACCTACTACTCTTTGGTACACCGATGGTGCGAGTAATAGATTATGATAACTTTTGTGGACTTATTACCCTTTTTGTGTACTGGCGACGCGAGTACTGATAATAAGTGGAGATGAGACCAACTTATTTACTCAGAGGTAATGAGGATGTGGTAAATATGGGTCTAAAGTAGAGCCTCCCAACTCCGAGGTAATGAGGACGTAGTAGGAGTAGGCCTAATGGGGATACACAGAATAACTCAGAGGTGCTATCAACGTGGAAGTTCTATGTATTGGATGATTTGTTTGTGATGGACGGGAAAACAACTCAGAGGTAATATGGACGTGGTTGCTTTTCCCGTTAGGGAATTTTGTGGACCTATTACCCTTTTTGTGCAACGATGGTGCGAGTAATAGATTAGGATAAGTTTTATGGACCTATTACCCTTCTGCGCACTGGTGGTGCGGGTAATAGATTTTGAGTCAAACTCTGGGGAAAAAAAGCGTTTAATGTGGAAGTTCAAAGATATGTCCAGGAGATGAGATATGAATCCACTCGAAGTAGTCAGAGAGTAAGTTAAGTGGTACCTGAAGGTACATAACTCAACAATCTGGGAGATTTGAGGTCAGAGTATAAGTTCAGCGATACTAGAGGGTACATAACTCACAATCTGAGAGATAATTGGAAGATGTCATTTAGACATAATATTTCTTGAGAAACTTGCTGTTGATGGGCATCATGAGCAAGTCTCCATTTTGTTTTGCAAGACGGTACGTGCCGTTGGAGAATACGGTCTCGATGATGAACGGACCCTCCCATTTGGGTTGGAATTTGCCGGAGATCATGTGAGTCATGACCATTGGTCTGCGAATGGCTAAGACGAGATCACCAACTTGGAATATTCTCTGTTTGACTTTCTTGTTGAAAGCCCAAGAGATGTGCGCTTGGTAGAGCTCTATGCTTTGTTGAGCTTGTAAACGCTTCTCGTCTAGCGCTTCCAACTCTTGTAGCCGTCGACGGTAGTTATCATCCGACGTTAACCGGTAAGTAAGGGCCACTCGGAGTGAAAGGATCTGAGTCTCCAATGGGAGGACTGTCTCGCTCCCGTAAACCAAGGAGAACAGTATATTTCCTGTAGCCGTCCGAGTGGTGCGACACGCCCATAAGCACTCGCCAAGCTTTTCATTCCAGTCGCGTTTATTTGAAGACACGAACTTTTTGAGGAGCTTGATTAGGGTTTTGTTGAAAGCTTCAGTCCGACCATTAGCCGATGGGTTATATGCTTTCGAGGCTATGTTCTAAATCTGGTTCTTGTCACAAAATCGATAAAAAGTGTGGCTTGCGAACTGCAGACCATTGTCGTAAATAATCCTCCGGGGCAGTCCAAATCGGTAGATGACGTGATATTTTATGAAGGTAATCACGTTCGATGTCTTCACCTCTTCCAGCGGAACAGCTTTCGTCCATTTGGAGAAATAATCGGTGATTGCAAGTATGAACCGATACCCCTAGACGACGGTGGGGTGATTGGTCCAATGATGTCCATTCCCCATGCTTCAAATGGCCAAGAGACCACAGTCGGGTACAAGAATTCGAATAGCAGATGTATGAAATCTACATGGATCTGACAAGCTTTATACTTCTTTGCATAATCAACTGCATCTGCTACCATTGTGGGCCAGTAATAACCCATCCGGCGGAGACGACCTTATAATTTTGGGCCAGGTTGGTGAGCCCCGCAAGCGCCGTCGTGAGCCTCACGTAAGGCTTCTTTGAATTCTGCATTTGACAGGCATCTTAATAGTATCCCATCGTAGGATCGTCGATACAATATTTTCGTCTCCATATCAAAAAAGAATTTGAGAGAGCGTCTTCTGATTGAAGTTACTTCCTTCATATTCTCTGGCAGAATTCAATAGACTACAAAGTCGATGAGCGGACATCTCCAGTCTTGTATGTCGTTGGTTATCTGGACGGAGTAACTCGTATCCAGTTGAAGATTGTTCTTGGGACAGACCAGCTCATGGCCTATCACGTCGGCTAGATGATGAGTATCATTTGGAAGTACCAAGGAAGCGGCGAGGCCTGCTAGGGCATCGGCTTCGATATTTTGGAGCCTGGGAACATGCTCTATAAAGAACCCTTCCAAGGTTGTAATGATGGCAATTATTGTCTAATAGTAGGGAATCAGGTCCTCGTTGCGAACCTCGTATGAACCTCGGATCTGGTTAACAACCAACTGTAAGTCGCCATATGCTTCTAGGTACTTGATCCCCACTTCTTTTGCGAGTTGGAGTCCGATGACTAAAGCTTTATATTCGGCTATGTTGTTTGAACAGGGTTCTGTTGGAGAATATGCCCGATTGACTACCAACCCAGAGGGAGAAATTAATACCACCCCGACTCCAGTGACAATATCACCTTGTAGCCCCGTTCTTGAAGTACCGTCAAAGAACATTCGCCAAATGGCATCAAACGAAGTCATGTTTGAGGTGATGACTTCGTCGGGGATTTCTTTATAATTTTTGGCTATTTCTGAGCCTGGATGGGCTGCTAAGAAGTCAGCCAGGGCTTGACCTTTGATAGCCTTCTGCAGAACAAAAACCATATCGTATGGGGATAATAGTATCGCCCATGTGGCTAGACGAGAACTGAGTGCGCCTGGCTTGGTCATGAGAACCCTGAGAGGATTAACTCGTAAAACAACATGGATGGTCTGCCCTGTCACATAGTGTCGTATTTTCTGAATGGCGAACACTAGGGCAGAACACTCCTTCTCCACGACGGTGTACCTATGTTTCGGTCCTACCATCATCCGGCTGAGGTAGTAAATGGCTTGTTCATGTCCCGCGTCATTACTCTGTGCTAGCAAAGCACCGAAGGAGTGTTCCATCGCTCGTACATAGAGCAGGAAGGGTTTTTTGGCGATCAGGGCTACCAGAACTGGCAGATTCATCAGGTACTCCTTAATGTCGTCAAAGACAGGTTGACATTCCTCGTTCCATATGAAAGAGACACCTTTCCTCATGAGTTGAGTAAAGGGTTGACATCGCCCTAAGAGGTTAGATATAAACCTTCTGATATAGGCTATTCTTTCCTGAAGGCCGTGGAGTTCACGGAGGTTCCTCGGTGGACTCATCTCCAGGATTGCTTTTGTTTTGTCGGGATCTATGTGAATGCCCCGGGAAGTAATGACAAAGACCAAGAACTTTCCGCTGGACACGCCCAGAAAAGACTTGGTGGGATTCATCTTCAGGTTCTGCGCTCGTATGAGGTCGAACACTGTTCTCAAATCATGTAAGTGATCATTTTTGGAGCAACTTTTGACGGCGATGTCGTCAACGTAAAACTCCACAGTCTTGCGCAAATGATCTCTGAAGATGACACTCATAGCCCGTTGATATATAGCACCGGCGTTCTTTAGGCCGAAGGGCATGACCGTATAACAATACACGCCGATCGGTGTTCGGAATGACGTATACTTCTCGTCATCATGAGACATTTTGATTTGGTTATATCCTGAAAAGCCATCCATAAAGGACATGCGCTCGAAGCCACACGTATTATCGATCATTATATCGGTGATCGGAAGAGGTAATTCATCCTTAGGGCATGCCGCATTCAGATTGCGGAAGTCGATACAATTTTGGATCTTTTTGTTCTTCTTGATGACTGGTACTACGTTGGCTACCCAGTCTGGGTGCCGCTCTTACGGATGAAATCGCTAGCTATAAGCTTGTTTACTTCTGCTTCAATGGAGTTCATGATGTCTGGACGAAACCGTCGCTGCTGTTGTTTGACTGGTTTTGCGTCCGGATAAATGTTGAGCTTATGAAGTGCGATCTCGGGATTTAGCCCTGGCATGTCTTCATTGCTCCAAGCAAATACGTCGATGTATTCTCTGACGAGTTGCAACAACGACTCCCGCTCATCGTCTGTCAAGCTTTTACTGACGAAGATTGGCTTTGGAGAGGATTCCTCACCAAGGTTAATTTGCATGACCTCGTCCTCAGTGGAAGGATCACGAAGTTTAAAGTGTTTCTCCCATTGTGCATCTAGTTGCTGGACCCACGGCTCCAACTCAAGTAGTTCGAGTAGATCTTTGTCTTCCTCTTCGATATCAGCGGATGTCATGTTGATAGATAACGTCTGTCTAAATATATCTCTAATGTTGCTATCAGAGTCGTAAGTGGGTGATTCGTACGATTGATAATGCCACTCGCATTCTTCATCGGAACTTTCGGGCGTTGTTAGTGGTGTAACATACCCGAGGCCATGTCTGGATTTATGATAATAGTCCTGAGGTTTCCCTGCCAGTGCCGACGGCTGTAGAGGCAATCGTCGATCGCTGCCGTGGTTTAGACCCGGGGTAGCCTCCATGTCGTATTCCTGGTTTTGCATGAAGTACTTGGCTTGAAGACTATACAGGTAGAGCGGTAATCTTCCAGCGTCGGGTCCGAGATCGAACTCTTGTGGCGTGAAAGATTGAGGACCATCTTTTCGGCCAAAGATGATCTTGTGAGCCCATCCTCTTCTGTCTGGGACCAGGATGTAAGCGACTTTAATAGGAGCAAGTTGATTTGGGGTATGTACGGTTGTTACCCGTGTGTACAGGCTAACGTCTAGACAGTCCCGTACAGTATACATTAGATTAGGCTTATCATACTCAGAATAGTCTAACGGCAGCCTCTTTTTGATGAAATAAGGAATTTTGCCCACAAGGATTACATCATCAGGAGAGGGGTTATCCACCTGTGTAACCAGGTATTTGGCGAGTTCTACGTCCTCTTCGGCTACCCCCTGCGAGCTTAGAGGTCGGGATACTGTCTTGGGCAACTTGACCACCAAGGGTTCAGCTTGTGGCATTGACTTGCCTGAGGGTGTTGGATCGATACTTGGTTGCCGACTCGTCTTGGGAAGACGAATGACAATTGGCTCGGCAAGGGACTTTGTGTCTTCCGATTGCCTTTGAGTGGATTTTGGCAATCGGATCACCATCGACGTTGTAGAGGGCCTCGTATCTTTTTGTTGCCTTTGATTGGATTTCGGCAATCGGATCACCATCGGCCCTATGACAGGTTTTGGCTCATGGCTGGATCTCGGGAACCGGATGACCATTGGTTCCAACTGCGTAAATGAGACAGGAGAACCGAGCACCTCTTTATGCAAAGTTGCGACGAGGGGTACGGTCTTGCCCGGTTTACGGGCTTGGAGATGAATTCTCAAGGGTTCTTCTGGCCGTGTGATGGCCTCCAGTTCGTCAGTTACATGTTTTCTGGATTCGTCATATAGACAAGCCTCCGAAGAGTAATAAGATTCAACCCCTTTGAGGGGATCGATGTCGGCGAATTCAGTCTTCACGAAGCCGTGCTTACTGACATACTTGAAGCACTGGTGAAGGGTGGATGGCACGATCATATAGTCATGTGTCGATGGACATCCCATGAGCATGTTGTAGGAGGTGTCTACATCTAGACGTAGTAGGTAACCTCCGTCTTCAGGTCACCAATCTGACATTTCAATCGGATCTTCCCTAAGGGATAGCTCATTCCCGAGTTGAAACCGCTAATGGCAGTGTTGGTCGCCGCTAACCGGTGCATAGGGATGCTAAGAAGTTGGAGCAAGCTTTTCGGGATAATGCTTTTTGACGAGCCAGGGTCGATATGCATCCGATCCACCTTGATGTCGCCTATGTATCCAGTATAGTATAAGGGGCGATCATGCAAATTGGACTTGATCAACATGTCCTGTGGAGTAAATATGATGTTGGGCATTGCATTTGTGCCATTGCTGCCCTGTAGATCTGCTAACGGGTCTTCCCCTAGAGGCTTGACCCGTGCTAAGTAGGCGTCAGCATTTTGGAATGCTTCGCTCAATACGACACGAAGATCCTTGGAGAGCCTTAGGAGCTCGTATAACGACAACTTTTCTAGCATATTAGCCAATTGGGCTAATATGTCAAAGTTGTAAGGTCTCTCTAGTCCCTGAGGTACATCGTTACGGAGTAGCCTGTCGAAGCGGGTTTTCTTTGGCTTGGGCTTATCCACCAGTGGAGGCTGAGATGGCCTTGAAACATCAGAGGGAGACAACGTTGTCGGCTGAGGATCTTCGACTGAACTGTCCCGTGTGGACTGGACTTGTGCTCCAGACCGGGTAACAACGGCTGCCGCTTCCTCAGCTTCGGCTGGAGTTGTATGGCAGGATCTAGACTTTCTGCCCTTTTTCTTGTTGCTAGAAGACGACACCTCCTGGGTAACTTCGGGCACTAAGTCTGGATGTACCGACATGATCTCTCCTCATGATGTGGTGAGAGGTACCAATCCAGATGTCTGGTTCCGGACGGGTGGAAGATTGGTAACCTCCATCGTTGCCTGTGGGACAAGTATTACCCCGTCTGAAGTGCTTGTTGGAGGAAAGTTGCCAAACTGAATTGACACCATATTCGTCGCCACAGTTAACCTCTTCAAAGTCTATCGACAAAGCTTTGGAGTCGATAAGACTCTGGATGTACCGATTTAATTGAAAGCAGTCATGAGTGGAATGATGGACATAGCGGTGGAAGTGATAATATTTTGGGTCCTTTATTTCTGCCGTTCGGGGCTTGCACCTTGGTGGAGGGAGCTGGATCCTACCCCCTTGCAAGAGTATATGGAAGATAGGTTTGACATGACTATCTTCAAATGAGTAATTCACCTTGGGCCACTGACCTTCCGCCTGTTTTTGTTCGGGCTTCTGGGTCGCATCAGCGACCATGGCATGTTTTTCTTTATTGTCCCGGTTGGAGGTGCCGCCACTATTGTTGTTGCTGGAGGTAGGACCAGGATGTTTGCCCTTATCTTCTCCATTTGGGATGTGTAATCCCAACTGGCGAGCCTTTTTCAATTTTGCCTCTGCATTGGTAGCACTTATGATGAAGGTCGTCCAATCCCTGAACTGATCGTCACCCATCTAGAGGCTAATTGTGGGGAGCAACTTCTTCTAGCAGATTTCAATTAAGGAGCTTTCGGGATTGTCTTGGGGCAATCTCATTGCGGTGTGGCGGAACCGCTCGATATAGTTCCTTGTTAGCTCCCTCTCTCCCTGAACGACATCCATGAGATATGACATCGTCACATCATGCCCCACTTTGTAGAATCTCTCCAGGAACATGTGCTTGAAGCCGTCAAAAGAATGGATACAGTTGTCGGGAAGGTTGCAGTACCAGTCGAACGCGATCCCCTTCAATACTTCGATGAATAATCGTGTGAGGATGGAGTCACTATGCGACAAGTGGTCGGTTGTGACTTCAAAGTAGGTCATGTACCTACTAGCAGAGGTCTTTCCGTCATATGAATCGATATGAAACGGCTTGTACCATGGTGAAAAAGTTACGTCTCTCCATACAACGGGATACGGCCGCCATATTCTGAGGTCCCGAGCGGAGTCTCGGGCATTGAACATTGCTCGAAGCTCCTGGACTTCCCTCCTTGCCTCCTTGGCTTCATCTGCAGCTGAGGGAACGGATGCTCCTAAGGGATCATCACCCAAAGAAGGGGCGGTTGTATTGGAGTCCGCGTTGACTGTGGGTCCCAAACTTGTTTTCCTCGACGTCCTTACTGGTTGAGTTGGCAAGGCGGCTTTGATTTCGTCTACAGACTTGACCAAGGATAGGAGCATGGCTTCAAGTACTTCTAGATGTTGTCGGTCAGTAGGGACTTCATGATCGTCGTCAGCCATAAAGACTGTCCTCACATGGGTAGATATGGAAGGGATCATAGCAGAGGTGCTTTCTATGCTGTACCATTGTACAGAAAAATCGTCGAGGAAAGTCGGAATGTCTTCTTCCTCGGACTCGAAAGGGGTGCTACCCTCTGTGCAGGAAGCCGCATCGTCTTGGCGAGGGTGGCGACCCTCAGGAGAGTCCAAGTCTGTTGCACATTTCTGGGGGCTATCTACCCCCTGTGTGTGCTCTTGGTCCACCGGGTTGTCGCATATATTGAGGGGACTTCTACCCCCAGCTTCATCTGCTCTCAAGGAGGCTGAAGGTGCACCCCTGGGTGCTGGAAGTTTCTTTTTGGATCGAGTGTCTAAATAGACATCCCCTGAGGTTGTCGGCGGCAACCCTCTAGATGAAAGTTTCCTTACAATACTGGCCGAGATTGTCGGGCCGGAAGAGCCCGTCTTCTTTCCTCCCTTACAAGGAGGAAGCTTCTGAGTTGAATTACAGGAAGCGAAAGGAAACTCCTCGTCTCCCGAAATTTACACCTGTTTCTTGAGTTGTTGTCGGACAGGTGCTGGCTGCTGCAGTCGTTGGAAAATTGACTACCGACCTTCAGGTGCTGCCGATTTGTCGCAGCAGCAGTTGATGATGACTTGGGTGTAACGACGTCCCGAGAGGGACTCATCGCATGCCAATGTTGCCACCTTACGTTTGTGAGTAATCACCTCATGCAAGTTGGTAGCAAGCTGACCTACCTTTGCACTAAACTTGTGGACTCGGGTATCCCGAGCGCACAGATGCTTAGGTATCATGTTTGCTCCCTGATCCGAGGCTAGTAAAAGTACTTGCTCTGGATCGTTGGAGGGAGACTTTAAAGACCCACCCTGTCCATTAGCCCTGGGGGACTGGACGCGGGTGGTTCTGTACAACTTTCCATCAGGAGCCCGTGTAACAGTTAACGGGGCCCGCTGACAGTCAACAACTTGGACAGTTGACTGGGCTTGTTCGGCTCGCACTGCCCTAGACTTCTTTGACTTAGCACTCGAAGGCACACAGTAAAAAGGGTCCAGATTGATACATCCCACATTCTCAATGGGCCGCATGGAGTCGGGCCTGCATGAGAGACGGTTGAACACAGAGCTTCTGACAGGGCCGTATGAGATATCCTGTCTGAGGCCAGGCTTGGCTGCCGCATGGGCTATCTTCCTGCGGCCAGAGCTGGCTGTCGCATAGGCCATCATCCTGTGGCCAGATTTGGCTGCCGCATAGGCCATCTTCCTGCGGCCAGAGTTGGCTGTCGTATGGGCCATCTTCCTGCGGCCAGAGTTGGCTGTCGCATGAGTTGTCCGCCTGCGGCCAGAGTTGGCTGCCTTATGGATAGACTACCCATCTCTCTTATGCGGCTTCTTCTTTGTCCGTATGGATTTCCCTTGTGCCCCTAAAACCTCATTATCGTAGTGTTTTCTACTGCTGGATTTGGGGACAGTGGGGTCCTATGCGGTCGGAAGCGAAGCCGCAAGAGAGCTTTGGTCACCGTCTTGGGCTGCAGAACGAGCTTCTTCGAGAACTTGGTCGGGGGCAACAATTTTGTGCACCGACGTCCTGCGAGTCCTCTTTGTGTTGGCTCGCTTCTGTGACGGGCTGGCGCCCTCTTCAGAGAGCAATTCTTCGAAGGCTTGTTGATCAAAACAAACCGCAAGCATCTGCTGTGTAGAGCCGAGCTTGGACGCGTCAGATTGTATCACCAACTTCTCATCAGAAGAGAAGGACGTCCCCAGCAGAGTCACCTTCGTATTTGCCATTAAAAATCAAAGACAGATATTACAGAAATACTGAAATTGATTACAAACTCGCTTGTACAAAGAAAAGCCTAAAAAAATCCTAAGAAACAATCCAAGTACAATTGTTTAGTTTTTGATTCTCGGGGGTGACGATGGAGGCTGGGGAAAGTGTATCAACTCTGCCTTACTCCGTGGACTATCTGATACTATCTTTAGCTCTTGAAGAAGTTGTCTTTCGAAGGTAGCCAACCTTTTGCAGGGTTGTGGCACCCTGCTATTTAGGTATGTATTTTGAGCCGCATAGATAGCCTGTGGCCACATGGCTAATCAGCACGTAAAGACCCGCTCTTTGGCCGCCAGCTATTGATTTGTTAGGATTTTGTTGCAGAAAATCTGGGTGGTTGAGACTTGGTCAGCCTGCCACGTATCCTATCGCAGGATAGGAATCATTTTGAGCTGCATGAGTCTCTCAGTTTTTGACCATGTGGGGCCTCTTGAGACTCATGCGGCTTAAGTCGCAATCTTCCTTAGCCCACATATAGCTTAAGAACTTTTAAGCCGCATAGATTCTGTATTTTGGGGCCGCATAAAGCTCATGCGGCTTGGGTCACAGTCATCCTTAGCCGCATAAAGTTCGGAGACTTTATGGCCGCATATGTTTGAGCCGTATAAGGTTCATGCGGCTTGGGTAACACTCCTTCTGGCCACATGAAAGCATATGAACCCTGCTTTTGGTGACGTCTCACGTCTTATCTTTTTATCAGAGTGTCAGAGCTGTTATTTTTGTCAGTTTTGACAGAACTTGTCAGCTTTATCAGACGAACTGATCTACTTGGCCGCATATCTTTCTTCTGCGGCTCGAATCAGTCTGTTTGTCGACGGGTCGCATAGGGTGTTGAATCTGTCATGCGGCTCTCCTTTATGCGGACCTGTTTGGCCCAAAGTGCATATGTGGTAAATTGTCATCCACATGAACCCCATATTTTCCATGCTTCTACAGTTACCGGAATAGTTCTTTAGTTATCTTGTCGTTTATCACCCTGTTTTCTCTAACTCGTGTCTTTTGTTATTCATTTATGTCCTTATGTTCTAATATGCTGGTTTTAGTTCTTAAGTGAAGCCTCCCTTGTTGCACTTTCTCTTTCTGGGGTCTGACCCAGCTGGTCTTGTATAGCCAGATTTCGGAGTAGCTTCCGAGGGTCTTCCTACCTTCCAGCCATATGGTGAACACTAGAAAAAACTATGACAACGAGTGGGTTTATTTTGCTCTCCCACTCTAATTATAAAATTATTCTTTTGAGGCATTTAGCTGCCGAGCAAGTATTAGCTCGTATTGAATACTTATATTTCTTATTACCAAAGGGCTGTAACATGATTAACAAATCCTAGGGTTGATCATGTATGACTGAAACTTTTGCTAGTCCTCGTATTTTGTACGACTAGCTTCATGATCATCTATATATGAAATGTATGGGACGCCTTACTATTGAATATCTGATGGTCTAACATCTTGTGACTATTATTACTTGCTTGAGATTGAGACACTAGGCTTGTTCTAACATCTTCTGGCATTATTGTTGCCAATGGTGGTTCCCTGACAGTCCGAGGTCGTGAAAGTGCCAATCTTTCTTCCAGACAGTCACTCAATTCTGTACTGCTTACTCCTGGGAACCCGTTCATTTTAATTGCTATTAGTCAAATTACTCGTTAACTATATTGCTCGGTAACATTTTTTTTCTGATGGTTGTGTTTTTCAGGCCCTGAAAACTGGGAAGACTATCGAATCGTGTCCAAGGCTTTTTGTACCTGTTCGTGTTATGATCGATTGTGTCCAAGTGTGGATTGTTGAACCTTGGGGTTGTGTTCATTGAGCATAGCAGTGTTCTTTTCCAACCGCAGGTTCGCATCATGCTGATTGATCTTGCGATATGCTACTTTCCTTTTGTTTCAACTCTGTGTATGTTAGTGGATCGGGTGTGGGGTCGGGTTGGCTAGACATTGCAGTTCAGTGTTGAGCTCTGCAAGGTTTGAGTGTGGAGTAAACTCTAGATAATCCTATTGTAGGTAATATATATATATATATATAAATATATATATATATATATATATATATATATATATATATATATATATATATATATATATATATATATATATATTTTTTATTTATATATATATATATTTTTTTTTTTTTTTTATATATATATATATATATATATATATATATATATATATATAAGCTAAGTTTTGTTTTTTAATTGTAAGATTGATCTTAGGAGTTTATATTGTGAACTTCAGTTATGGTTATATATTGCCGGGTTTGATATTTCTGAAGTTGGGATGTCGAACCTTAAATAAGAATGCACTGGGCTGATTTTGAGTTGAGTTTTGCTTAAATTTTTGGGAAGGTTTACTTATATTCTGAATATGAGATTTGCAAGTACTGGTTGTTGTTTTGTTTATTCATATAGGATCTTGTTTAAAACTCATGATTGAGTATTTGGATATATGTATGTTGACTTGGTCCCTGAGTTTGATGTCAGTAAAATTCGGATTGAGCTAGTATGGTGGCTTTGGGATTTCCAGCAGGGTTGGGTGGTTCAAACACTGTGCAATTTTCTTTAAACAATGGTACTTTTACAAGCTGAAGCAGATGGCTATTGTAACCCCTCTTCCCAGAATTTTGATAATATTTATTTATTTGGATTAAATGGGACTTTTAGAAAATTTATAAATAATTACTTAGGTAGATGACTTTAGCCATGGAAGAGTTTTGGAGTGCAAGGTGACTAGAAATCGTGGCACGGATAGTGCCAGTGCGTGCTTTGAATGGTGTATTAGCCCTGGTAAGGAAGGCCGAGCCATAGTGATGCCCTAACTAGGAAAACCAGGCCGAGTTGCGACATAACCCTTACCGATGGTTTATTTAAGTATTAATTATCTTATTGAGTTTAGGGAAACCGGTTATACCAGTTTAACCTGGATTGGACCTGAACTGAGCCCAAGCCCATGTAATCATGTGGCACGTCCAATGACATTCGTGCTGATGGAATTTGGTATGAGGGCGTTGTATTTCGTTTTAAGGATTTAACGAATATTTCCTAAGTATCCGTAATTTAAACATTATAAATATTATTATTCGTGTTATTCAGTGACTTTTGTATAATGGGTCCTTGTGCATTTCGGGATTATTAGTCTGTGCAAAATGGTATATACGCATTATTGATTTATTGCATTTCGTTATTATTATTATTATTATTTTTATTTTTATTATCGATATTATTGAGGTTATTATTATATAATATTAATATTAATATTATTGGTTATATTATTTGTCAAATAAATGTTATATATATATATATATATATATATATATATATATATATATATATATATATATATATATATATATATATATATATATATATATATTCGTATTTATGTAAATAGGCCCTATGCTAGGAAGGGATAATAATGAGTTTTATTTAGATTTTATGGATATTATTAGTATATATATGAATATATAGAAATACATATATAAATATATACATATATATGTATAGTTCATAAGAAAAAGAAAAAAATATTAATAACAAAAACCCTTCCAGCAGGGCTAAGCCCCAAGCCCGCGCTTAACTAAGTAACCAGCAGAACATATGTGCTGAAACCGAGCCCAACAGGGGGTAGCAAAACCCGACCCTATACGCACAACCGAGAAGAGCACTGTATATACCAGTGTATATATAGAGTAGTCGGGAACGTAAGGGGAGCAAACCCTAATCCCTCACCTAAATGCAATACCGTGCCACCCTAGACGCGCGCGCGCGCCGCTGCTGCGCCACCATGGGACGGCCGGCGGTCGCCGGGCAAGGCCACGCACGGCCACGAAGACTGCGTGCAAATATAAACGACAGCGGCAGCAGCGTGTCAAAGCTCTTTCGCCTAGAGTTTTCTCCGCGCACGGTCGACGATTCTTCGAGCTATCTTCTCAGGTAAGACCCCGATCCATATACCTTTGACTTCCTTCATCTATTTTTATTTTAGATAAACGAAATTGCTGAGGAATTCGATTCAAAGTCGAACATAAAACTGTCCAAAACATGACAGTATTTCGAATCCAGACACCCATCTTGGGAGGCCAAAATTGGTCGATCCTGATAGGAAACACAAAACCTAATTGAATAATCTCATAGTCAACCTATAGGGCTTCGAATTCCTTTTTGTAGAATTGGATTTCGTCGACTGTACGTCGAGAAATCGGATTCCCAATTTGGCAAAAAACCTGTTTTTAAAATTGTAAAATTTATAAAAAAATCTTCGATACGACGTGCGTCCCGCCAATCTGGACGACCTGGTCGTGAACCGAAAGCATCAAAAGGTGCATAACGGCTTCGTGGTCGTGTGGGCTTTGACGGAATTCAAATTGGTTGCGTGTGCACGACGAATTTGATGCGTATCTGTCGAAATTTACCGTATCGGCCTCTGTGCAAATTTCCCAATTACTTTGTGCACGCTCATCAGATCGAGATGAAACTTGTGCCAACAGGACCTTATCATTTTTATGGTCCTGTATGCCAAGTTTGGTCCGATTCTGAGACAGTTGATCGGATCGTCGTTTTGCGGGCCCCACGGTCCGATTCAACGGGCAATTTTGTGCACGGCCCGTCGGAATCCAACTTTGGACATACGGTTGGGTTCGTATAAGAAAATCGAACCTGTAGACATGTAGTTTGACGACTTTAGAGACCATTAACTCTGGCACGCTTTTCGATGCAAAGCGGGTCCAACGACGGACACTATTTTGACCCAAAATTACCGTTTTGCCCCTGTATCCAGAATTGGACTTAAGGATAGGCAATTCTAGCTATTTTGACTATTCTGAGAATGTTGGTAATATTTATTTCAGCATCAGGAGACGGTTGTACGGGTTTGGACTATTGTGGCACACTGAGTGGTTTGGATTACCGGTTTCACCAGCAAAGGACCACGTGCGAGTACAGTTTATTGTTTGTTTTCAGTATTGATCTTTACTATGCACCAGTGTTTAGTCGATAGATATGTTGATTTTGTTCCTTGTTGTGTCGTGAGGTTGAAGTACCAACGATGTGTGATCTGACCTTAGACAGTGTAGACAGTATAGACAGTAATTTATTATTGCAAAGTAGACAGTGTAGACAGTGATTTATTATTGCAAAGTAGACAGTGTAAATAGTAATTTATTATTGCAAAGTAGACAATGTAAACAGTGATTTCTTTATTGTATTATTCAATGTAGACAGTGTAACTTTATACAATGTAGACAACATAACTTTAGAAGTGTAGACAGTGTAGACAGTGTCGTGTAATGGTCCCGAGACCGATCACATATCAAAGGTATTTTAGTCTGTCTGTCGGTGAGTATTTTTTGTTGTTCATTTACTTTTTTGGTATTTAGTTTTATTCTGTTTTTCTTCATTGTTTTATGAATCATATGTCTAAAGGCTAACCTCTGTAGTATAGTCATTTTCATATATTGAAACTGCATTCAGTGAATTGTGCTCGTTCCATTCCTGACTGGAAACCAATATTTTTGAGGTTAGCCGTGGATTCACTTAGCATGGGAGATACGGGGGGTACTTGCAGACAAAAGCCTAGAGACTAGCTAGATAGTGGACTTGTAGTCATTCAAATATTTGTACAAGTTTATATTTTTCTGCAAATGTAAAACTTATGAATATTATAAGTTAAATTAATTATGTGAATGAGCATTATTTGTGATTTTGATCTTCATGGCCGTGACAACGTTCTACCGCCGACACTACGGCGTAGGCTGGCTTGGACACGTCCCGTATCTGTTTAAAAAAAAGGGTGTGGGTCGTGACAAGTTTTTATGGTGGCCCATGCAGGTCTGTTTTTGTAAATCATGCAAACTCGTGATAGTACTTAAGTTAGTCGTACTATTGCGAGCCTGCGACTAAGAAATGCTCATTCACGAGTTAGGGATTAATTTAATGAAAGAGAGTGACTAGGACTAGAAGTCCCTTATACAAATTTACCGATGGGTAGTCTAGGCCTTGCAATGTAGATGAGGGTTATTGATTTTGATAGTTTGTCAGATCCCAATAGGTACACTATTACCTCTTGATATGACGATATAATTTAATGTGGATAGATTTTTCACTTGGTGAGACATAGCTTCATTAATGATCCAACCTTGATAAATTGTTCAATTTCTTGCCCCTTAGATATCATCCTCATATCTTAGTCTGAATTGCCTCTTTAGTTCCTATTTTGCCCTAAGGATTGTTATTTTATATAATTTCTGATTAGATTATCCATATACGGACCTCGAGTTAGTTTCGGTACAAAGTTTTTCCTCAATGTTTGAATACACATGGAATAAATATTAGAATGTTTGTATTTCTTTGTCTTCAGTTATTGCCTCCAGGTTTATATTTTATTCTAAGGATTATGACTGACAGATACTTACGCTTTATTTCATAGTCGACTTGTTTGAATCTCTAGAAGCTCAGGAATTTTTATAGATATAGTTAAAAGAATGTTAGTTAACTCATGATGGCAGGACAGCAGTGCATTGTCGCCATTTATTTGAATTTTGGAGACTATGGATACACTGCAGCCAGCAGCGCGCTGCGAAGCACGACCCCTAGAGTTGAAATTAGTTTAAGAAAATCTAGGATATAGAATATTGCTAAAACTATGGCTAGTGGTCCTCTTTTGATCGTAGTTACCCTTGTGTCAATGTAAGGTAAAGTATCTGATAGCATATCACGTCTGAATCACGGAACCAAGGGTTTACCACAGCCCGAGTATACGGGTGAGGCATAATTCTCGGTAAAATAACTTCAGACGTGATTACATATTTAGGATACTATAGAGGATAGAAAAATGCCCTGTATGTCCCCTAAGATCCAAAGCCAATACTAATGAAAGTTCTATAAGCTGGGTAGCATGTCTTCCAATCTAGCAGTCTGTGGTCCTTGTGACCTATCGACGAGGAAATTGACTGACACTAATAGATTTATCCAGAATACAAAATTTAGAGGTCCATAACCCATTAGTCGACCAAGGTCTTATGGATAAGAAGACAGTAGGAAGAGTACTGTATAGGCAAGAACATCGGGTAAGGTTTTGATTCTCACAAAAACTCGAACTACCTGTGACTCCTTTCAAAAATCTTGCATACTTGTATTTTGACTATCTTAACCAATGCTGCTATTACAGCCTAGTTTTGCAAGCTCACTCTGTTCTCGTGCTTGATTCAAGACATATGTTTAGTGGAGACGCCTACTAATATATTGTCTATTCAGAATCGATGTATTACGGTCTGATCAATCGTAGTGCACTTGGTTCGCTCTTCCCCCTGATTAACCTATGTGGATTGAGATGTAGATGTCTCTAGGATCTCATCCGCGACTGCATTGACAATCTCTCTTGAATTATACGTTCGCCTTTGAATCACGTAATTGTATTCAGTGACATCTTTCTTGAACTCTTTATTGTTTTTGCCTTTCATCGATTTAGAAAGACGAAAACTCGTAATTGGTAGAGAGATACAGAGTATTCCCATGGCTATGGTGGTTATATATACAAGTGTAGCTACCATCGGCCAGCCATGTGACTAGAACCTTGCCTTGAGTCACTCGTTCTCCTCTCGACCACCAAACTGCTATTGTGACCCTCTAGTCATCTGAATTTGAGAATGATTAGGGTTTTACACTTAGTCAAAATGTCGACCTAGAAGACTATCTATTCTCAAGAAACCAAATATTGTGAGTCTCTAATTATTTGCTTGAAGCTTGCTTTAACCCTTGTAACAATAGTCTGGTAGGCTTGATACAAATAGAAACTCACGACTCAGTTGTTAGAAATCTTTTCATAGGATGTGCCTTAGAGTTGGTTACCCCGTCGATAACCCTTGTATACTGTGGAAGAGTGGATCATTCTATGTTGTCGACCATGTGTCATTGAACACCCTTATTTTTCATTTATCGAGGAACGATCCTTGACTCGACTTATAACTACCGTACCCTGTTACGCCGTGCCAGATTCTTTGTTAACAAGAGTCGAGGTACAATACCCGGACTTTTGAATTCTCCTAACCTCATCATTCCCAAAACCATGTCCTAGCTTATAAGGTGAGTAGACTGTAAGCCTACTAAATTTTGGGATATACGAGGATTTTCGATTGATTAGAATAATTTCCATTAGGATGATAATTAGTACCCCATGGACTTCCACTTTCCATTTAGATCATTTTGTGTTCCCGGCCGTGTTATTAATAGTCGGAGCACGAGACCAGCTGTTACCTTCCAACAAATTTTATATACAAGATCTAGACGAGTCCACCTTCATCTAGGTATATCATGTCCCACTCAAACACGTTCCCTTGTACTCTATTTTTATGGTACGATTTTCAGGACGAAAGGACTAGCTATAACCCTTACCATGATACCAGTATACTTCCCGACTACAACTAGAGACTCAATTTCGACTCAAAACTTTCGACCGAATATATGGTTGTGATCTACTCGAAGCCCACTACGTACACGTCACTAGTGTGCCCCTCAATAGTGTCTTCTCGTGCTACTTAAACATAAAAATCACGGAAGGCGCATCTTCAAGGCTTACAGAACCTATTTAACTAACCTGACTGATGACTAGCTCAACCACTTGGGAAGAAACTTATTCTACATTACCCTAACCTAGTGGAAATAGTTTTATCATTGGGATCTTGTCCAGTCAATATAGATTAAAACCCAAGGTTCATCCAACCAACTATTGATGTCCAATTAGGGAACCCATTAAAGACCCAGTAATACCCATTTATGCATACGATCATAATTGGACTATGAAACCGAACTATTTGAAATAGGTCCCTATACCCATTATGTAGTCTCTACCTCTTAGAATGTGAGGTCATTCATAACCTTTATTTCATCTACCTGGGAGTCGCGATACGATCTTTTATTGCGTTTATATCCCTCGTGTTTAAATAACCACGGAAAAGATCACAATCTTGATTTCTCAAATTCTATTCTATTATGGAACCTGTTTAGAATTTTAAGAACGGAACTTCTGTATTACGCGGATTGCAAGCCCCTCTAAGAAACGAAAGGTTCTTAGACTTAGCAAGCGACTGGACTAGAGTAACCCAATCTAGTAAATAAGTTGATGGTTCATAGACTTTCATTCTATCTACATCAATAGATACTCTCTACCGCTCATAAAACTTCATAATTAATGCTCTCGATTATTCTTTCCTATCTTCATGTCCTTCCTATTGCAAAGCAACGTATGGACATGCTTTTAGAATTTACTAATAGTTCTTAGCTACTTGTGTAAATTGTTGCTTGTTAGATTTTGGTTTGTTTGATAGATATGAGAGAATTATAGAGGTCAAAAGCAGTATATATCTAATTGTAGCAATTTTAGCAAGTAGTTGGAAGATTATAAGTTTTAGTGACATAGCTTTGAGGGAGTAGTGTGTCCAAAGGTAGGTAGAAGTCCTCAGAGTTTCATAGTTACAAATTGGCTAGGAGGATATAAACTATTTTTGAGGAATTAAAATTCGAGGAGATTAAGGTGATGGTAGATTTCTTTTTCGAATTTAAGGAATAGTTACGAATTAGAATTTTAAGGACAAAATTATTTTAAGGTGGGTAGATTTGTAACCCCTCTTCCCAGAATTTTGATAATATTTATTTATTTAGATTAAATGGGACTTTTAGAAAATTTATAAATAATTACTTAGGTAGATGACTTTAGCCATGAAAGAGTTTTGGAGAGCAAGGTGACTAGAAATCGTGGCACGGATAGTGCCGGGGCGTGCTTTGAATAGTGCATTAGCCCTGGTAAGGAAGGTCGAGCCATAGTGATGCCCTAACTAGGAAAACCAGGCCGAGTTGCGACATAACCCTTACTGATGGTTTATTTAAGTATTAATTATCTTATTGAGTTTAGGAAAACCGGTTATACCAGTTTAACCCGGACTGGACCTGAACTGAGCCCAAGCCCATGTAATCATGTGGCACGTCCAATGACATTCGTGCTGATGGAATTTGGTATGAGGGCAATGTATTTCGTTTTAAGGATTTAACGAATATTTCTTAAGTATCCGTAATTTAAATATTATAAATATTATTATTCGTGTTATTCAGTGACTTTTGTATAATGGGTCCTTGTGCATTTCGGGATTATTACTCTGTGCAAAATGGTATATACGCATTATTGATTTATTGTATTTCGTTATTATTATTATTTTTATTTTTATTTTTATTATCGATATTATTGAGGTTATTATTACATAATATTAATATTAATATTATTGGTTATATTATTTGTCAAATAAATGTTATTATTTATCAAATAAATGTTATATATATATATATATATATTTATATATATATATATATATATATATATATATATATATATATTTTATATATTTATCAAATAAATGTTATATATATATATATATATATATATATATATATATATATATATATATATATATATATATATATATATATATATATATATTTATATATATATATATATATATATATATATATTCGTATTTATGTAAATAGGCCCTACGCTAGGATGGGATAATAATGAGTTTTATTTAGATTTTATGGATATTATTAGTATATATATGAATATATAGAAATACATATTTTTTTTTTCATAAGAAAACGAAAAAAAAATTAATAACTAAAACCCTTCCAGCAGGGCTAAGCCCCAAGCCCGCACTTAACTAAGTAAAACAGCAGAACATATGTGCTGAAACCGAGCCCAACATGGGGGAGCAAAACCCGACCCTGTACGCACAACCGAGAAGAGCACTGTATATACGATTGTATATATAGAGTAGTCGGGAACGTAAGGGGAGCAAACCCTAATGCCTCACCTAAACGCAATGCCGTGCCACCCTAGACGCGCGTGCGCGCAGCTGCTGCGCCACCACGGGACGGCCGACGGTCGCCGGGCAAGGCCGCGCATGGCCACGAAGACTGCGCGCAAATATTAATGACAGTTGCAACAGCGTGTCGAAGCCCTTTCGCCGAGAGTTTTCTCCGCGCACGGTCGACGATTCTTCGAGCTATCTTCTCAGGTAAGACCCCGATCTATACACCTTTGACTTCCTTCATCTAGTTTTATTTTAAATAAAAGGAATTGCCGAAGAATTCGACGCAAAGTCGAACATAAAATTGTCCAAAACAGGACAATATTTCGAATCCAGACACCCATCATGGGAGGCCAAAATTGGCCGATCCTGATAGGAAACGCAAAACCTAATTGAACAATCTCATAGACAACCTATAGGTCTTCGAATCCCTTTTTGTAGAATCGAATTTCGTCGTCTGTACGTCGAAAAATCGGATTCCCAATTTGGCAAAAAACCTGTTTTTAAAATTGTAAAATTTATAAAAAATCTTTGACACGACGTACGTCCCGCCAATCCGAGCGACATAGTCGCGAACCGAAAGCATCAAACGGTGCATAACGGCTTCGTGGTCATGTGGGCTTTGACGGAATTCAAATTGGTTGCGTGTGCGCGACGAATTTGATGCGTATCCGTCGAAATTCACCGTATCGGCCTCTATGCAAAATTTCCAATTACTTTGTGCACGCTCATCAGATCGAGATGAAACTTATGCCAACAGGACCATAGCATTTTTATGGTCATGTATGCCAAGTTTGGTCCAATCCTGAGACAGTTGATTGGATTGCCGTTTTACGGGCCCCACGGTCCGATTCAACGGGCGATTTTGTACACGGTCCGTCGGAATCCAACTTTGGACATACTGTTGGGTTCGTATAAAAAACCCGGACCTGTAGACATGTAGTTTGACGAATTTAGAGACCATTGACACTGGCATGCTTTTCGGTACAAAGCAGGTCCAACGGCGGACACTGTTTTGACCCAAAATTATCGTTTTACCCCTGTGTCCAGAATTGGACTTAAGGACAGGAAATTCTAGCTATTTTGACTATTCTGAGAATATTGGTAATATTTATTTCAGCATCAGAAGACGGTTGTACGGGTTTAGACTATTGTGGCACACTCAGTGGTTTGGATTACCGGTTTCACCAGCAAAGGACCACAAGCGAGTACAGTTTATTGTTTGTTTTCAGTATTGATCTTTACTATGCACCAGTGTTTAGTCGATAGATATGTTGATTTTGTTCTTTGTTGTTTCGGAAGGTTGAAGTACCAACGATGTGTGATCTGAGCTTAGACAGTGTAGACTGTGATTTATTATTGCAAAGTAGATAGTGTAGACAGTGATTTGTTATTACAAAGTAGACATTGTAAACAGTAATTTATTATTGCAAAGTAGATAGTGTAAACAGTGATTTCTTTATTGCATTATTCAATGTAGACAGTGTTACTTTAGACAGTGTAGATAGTGTAACTTTAGACAGTGTAGACAGTGTCGTATAATTATCCCGAGACCGATCACATATCAAAGGTATTTCAGTCTGTCTGTCGGTGAGTATTTTCTGTTGTTCATTTACTTTTTCGGTATTTAGTTTTATTCTGTTTTTCTGCATTATTTTATGAATCATATGCCTAAAGGCTAACCTCTGTAGTATAGTCATTTTCATATATTGAAACTGTATTCAGTGAATTATGCTCGTTCCATTCCTGACCGAAAACCAATATTTTTCAGGTTAGCCGTGGATTCACTTAGCATGGAAGATACGGGGGTACTTGCAGACAAAATCCTAGAGACTAGCTAGATAGTGGACTTGTAGTCATTCAAATATTTGTACAAGTTTATATTTTTCTGCAAATATAAAACTTATGAATATTATAAGTTAAATTAATTATGTGAATGAGCATTATTTGTGATTTTGATCTTTATGGCCGTGACAGCGTTCTACCGCCGACACTACGACGTAGGCTGGCTTGGACACGTCTCGTATCCGTTTAAAAAAAAAGGTGCGGGTCGTGATAGCTATTGCTTTCAAACAGTTAGCATTCAAGAATTCAAGAATTTATTTGTATTTATGGCCATTTGTCTGCTTAATGAGTTGCTTTCTTCTAAAACTATAAGGGTTGTTGTAAGTGAAGAAGGTAATATAGCAGTTAGTGTGAATAGTCTGTGCATGATTAAATCAACTTGAATTTTAACCAATAGAATGAATATATAAATATGGCATAGTATATTATTATAGCCAGTTAAGATATATGTAACTAGTCTTATTGAAGATATTATATAGAAAGATATTCATAGTAATAATTTGTAATTAACCAACTTGTACCTACTAAAAACATGAGGATATCCAGCTCTATCTAGTACGCTTGATTTCTCGGAGCAAGGCAAGTAGTTTTCTATGGTCATTTGTATTTACATATCTTGTACTCTTCTTGTGACACGTCATGACACGATATCCTGTACTCCTGTATTTCCTGTTCTTTTACTTGTGTCGGGTGGAGAAATACACTAGTTATGTGACCAAACCCCGGTTACCATATTCATGTAGATAGCTTAGGCCTCGTATCGTGCACGCGGGTCCTAAGCCATACCGATATTCATGTACTCCTGTACATGCTCTTGTACTCACCCCAGCCGGTCACATAGGCTAGATGTATTTCAAACATTGTGCACATATCTTGTACTTCAGGTTCATAGTTACATTTCTGTACTTTACTTCATGTACTTTCATTCATATACTTTCATGTTCATTTCCTTTATTTTATATTCATGTCTCCTGTATTTATTTTACATATCATGATATTCTTGTTTATTACCTAGAACTGTACTTTGCTCCGCTCCTGACTAGGATATGTTGCAGGTGAGATGAAGGCTTTGTGTGATACCTATTATGGCCGAGAGCCTGTAGATACAGTAGAGCCAGCTGGAGTTGCTCTAGACTTAGAGGCTGAGGAAGCCTAGCACATTACCCATTAGTAGTTTATATTTCTTTGTATTTGAGACTATCAGACTTAACTTTCATTTGCTGGAAATGTAATAATTTCTTACTTTGATTCTGGGATTCGTTTATAGATGTTGTGATTCGTACTTGTCATGTTTACCTGGTTAGATTTTCCTAGATTGGTATAGCTTACTTCGTCGTGTCTAACGACGAAGGCTGGGCGTGTCCGACTCGTGTCCGATTATTCAGGAGCGGGTCGTGACATATTTTAAGTGGGGGCCCATGTAGGTCTATCCTAATAGTACATAGGTATTAGAGTACTATTGGGGGACTTGATTAAACTATGGAAACTTGAATCACAGCATAGGAGATCAGGTACATAAGGTATATCTGGATATTATAAAAACATTTACATTTTTCTGGTAGGTTAAGTTTTATCAATCACGAAGTTTTCTTTTGTTGCAGGATGGTTACTACGAGGAAGACCGCTGATCAGCCTGGAGTTGCGGGCAGCTCAGGACAGTCTGCACCAGACGTTCCGTTAGATCAGCTTTCGCCACCGTCTCCTATCTTTCCTCCGCTGTCCCCGACGATGACTTTCGACGGCGCTCAGGTGATGGCCATGTTCCAGCAGTTCATGGAAGCCCAGAACCACCAGGCCGTACAGTTTCGGGCGACAGTTGTAGATGCACTCAGGACCAGGGAGCCGGCAGCACCAGCACCGGTAGCACCTCCGGCACCAGCAGTACCGAGGCCAGGGACGACCAAGGACTATCAGAACCTCTGTCCGCTGGACTTTTGGGGCCACGAAGGGATTGTTTATACGGATGAGTGGCTGGAGAATGCAGAGAGGACACTGAAGATGGCGCGAATACCGGATGACCTGAAGGTGAAGGTGGCGAGCATGCGACTCTTTGACCTTGCCAGAGCTTGGTACCGAGAGGTGCCCAAGTTTGCTGAGCCCCAGGTTTCTTGGGCAGATTTCAAAACTCTGTTCAAGGAGAAGTTTTACCCTGATGTGGAGCGGGATGAGCTTCGGATACAGTTTGAGGTGCTGCGGCAGGGGACCATGACAGTGGTGGAGTACACTTTAGAGTTTACTCGACTCAGCAGGTTCGCAGAGAACCTAGTCAGAGCACCGGAGGACAGAGCTTGGAGATTCAAGAAGGGCCTCACCAGGGAGCTGCGACATACAGTGGCTATTAGTCAGGCGACGACGTATGCGAGCATCCTCAAGATTGTTCAGGCTGTAGAGAAAGAGGCAGATCCGAAGCTGAAGAGGGATCGGGATATTGGCGGCAGCAGTTTCCAGGCACCGGCAAAGAGGGCCCAGACTCAGATTCAAGCGAGGCCACAACAGCCGACACAGCAGCATTATCGTCCAGCCAGAGTTCATGCACATCATCCGTCGAGACAGCAACATGCAATCACTTGCACCTTCTGTTACCGGCCAGGACACCGCTTTGACGAGTGTCGTAAGAGGCTCGGGCTCTGTTTATTTTACGGATCAGACGCACACCAGATGAGGGACTGTCCACAGGCTGTAGCTCGACTGACAGGAGGACCTTGAGGAGCTGGAGGGCCACCACCTGCACTACCCAGAGCTCTACCAGCTACACCACAGAGGGTTCAGGCTTTACCTACTCAGCAGCAGCATTTTGTACAACACCAGCAGCAGAGGGGACCACCACAGCAGGGACGTGCTTACGTCCTGGCAGCAGTTGAGGAGGATAAGGCAGTTCCAGATGTGATCACAGGTTCTATCCTTTTATATTCATTTCCTGCCATTGCATTATTTGATTCTGGAGCCACACATAGCTTTGTATCATATGAGTTTCTGTGTATACATGGCTTTACACCTAAGCCCACTAGGAGGAACTGTCGGATTATGACAGGAGGAGGGGTAGTGCTAGTTAGTGAGATGGTAGATTGCCTTATCACTATAACTGAAAGGGAGCTTAGGGCTCGACTTCTAGTGATGCCATTGCCCAAAATTTGATATAGTCCTCGACATTGACTGGATGAACAAGCAGTTTGCTGTAATAGACTGTTATGAAGGGAAGGTAATTTTCAGCCTGCTTGGAGTTCCACTGTAAAACCCCTAAATTTCTAGTAATTTTTTTATTAAATTTGGTACTGATTTAAAATTTTGTATTGTACGTCGCATAGTCGTATTGTACGTCGTGCACGAAATTTTATTTTTCGTAGTTGCTCGTCAAGTGCGAATATGTGCGAGCGTACATATTTTAGAAATTTTTTTTTTCTATTTTATTATACACTTTCAAAATATTATATAATTATTATTCTTGCTATAAAAAGCCTTTTGTTTTTAGCAGTTATTAATCATAAATAATATTTTAATGTATACTAGGAAAAGCATAATCATGTATGCATTATTCGTGCATACATATATTCCGTAATTATTTATTAGTCTATTTTAAATATAAATGTAATTTTTGAGATTTATTAATATTAATATTTTATTATTTAAAAATATTTATTATTTTCAAAATTATTATTATTGGTATTTTGAAAAATATATTTGGAAGTTATTGCGGCCATTTAAATCTTGATTTGATTTTTTGATTTATTTAAATAGTTAAATATTCGAAATTTTATTTATCCGATTTGATTTTGAGCTAAAAATTTAATTAGATTTAAATTGGATTTGTATTTGGAATTAGATTTAAATTGATTTAAATTAAATTATGAATTATCTATTTTGGGTTTTAAATATTCCTAGTTCTTATCCAATTGGGAATTCCCACATCCTATAAATAGGCAGGTACTCCTCCATTAATTCTCCCTAATTATTCGTCCACAAAATTTCCACCATCCTCAAACGTGTCGTGCATCGTGTCGGTGTCCAATCCTTTCCGTGTCAGCCGTGATGGCCTCGGGTCCGACCCCGGGTGTCTTTTCAATACTTTATATCCGTTACAATTACATCATGGACGACCCTCGTCGTGTCCGACAAACCCGGACCTCGACTCCGTCCCCGTGTCACACACGACACGACAAGCATCTCGACCCCCTAAACTCTAAACCAACCGCCCAGACTTCACCCCAACACCACTGCATCTCTTCTGTCACCACGGCCACACTTCGGCCAAGCCAGCCACCACCGTCCTCACCACTATCATCGCCGCCACCCGCCACCAGCACAATCCCACCTCCGCCTCCTGTTTCCTGTCCCAGCCAAACATCCCGGCCACCCGTATTGATCTATGTCGACCATCGACACCATCACCATAGTAACCACCACTGCCACCACGGCCAATGGCCGGACCGACCACCGTACACCCCCATCATCTCATCCCCGCCACTAAAACCAACCATCATTTAAGGAAAAGAAGAGGAGACGTTACTCACCATCCTCGGCGAGCTACCGTCGTCGTCGTCTGCCCCGACGAGGGCCATCGTCCACGGGGATCCCCTTCTTCGTCGCGTCAGACCGCCCATGGCGGCGAGCACGGCACTGCAGTCACCGCCCCTTTTCTCTCCGGCCGCCCCCTTTCTCTCTGACTCCCGACCCGATCCATCGCTCCCAGCCTCCGCCGCCCATCCGGAAAACGTCGGACGAGCCGCCCCTTTCGAAACCCTCTCTCTGCCGAGCCCAGCCCCGAACCCCTTCTCCGGCCACCGCGTCGGCCCTCGAACGCCGACCGCCCCTGTTTTCGCTCACCAACCGCCGACGCCGCCCTAGCCGTGCCATGCATGCCCGTCTCCGTCACGTCGATCTGACCCGCTTCTTCCGACCGCTCCACTTCTCCGCCGACCAAGGCCGTCCGCCACACGCGCCCCTCTCTCTTCCGAACTCTCTTCCTCTCAGCTCCTCTCTCTCTCTCTCTCTCTCTCCCTCTCCTTCCAAACCGATTCTTAAATGCTCTCTTTCCTTCTTTTTTTCTTTTGTTTTTTTCCTGACTCATCTCGTTTCACGAGAAGGAAAGAGAGCAGCATCACTTGAGTAACGTGGTTCTGTTGTTGTTAATTTTGATGAGTTTTTATTTTGTGTATTTTTTGTTTTGTCTTCTTCTGTGTAGTGTTTAATCATTATTATATTATCATTTATTATTATTATTAGTACAATTAATACTATTATTATTATTATACTTATTATTATTATTATTATTAAGGTTAGTATTTAAGATTGTATATTATTATTCAAAACTATATGTATAGTATAGAGGTAAAGCTATCTAGGTAATTTCTAAATTTGGTTTAAGTCAAAAAATAAATTCTCTAGATTATACAATGTTTATTTAAATATATTTTTATCATAAAAAGTAGATTTCCAAATTATAAAATATTTTTCTTTTCTATTATTTTAATTATTCGTCGAAGGTATTAAAAATGATATATAGTTTTTATATATAAGCTACAAACTTAAGAGTTTTGCCTTGAAACGACTTTTGATTTTTGGATATTTATTTGAAAACATGTTTTGACTAATAAAAATTATATTTCAAGTATTATAAATTAGTTTTCTAAAATCATATAATTATTATTCGTCAAAATTTTTCTTTATTCTTTCGACCGTGACTCAACCCCTCTTTCCTATTCCTTCGCCCAATTCAAGACTACCTTATGTCAACCCTAACTAATTTGACCCTTCTGGACCCAATAGAACCGTCCGTGCCGACATCAGAGGTCACCTAGCATAGTTGTTGCACCGAAGTCGCAATTTGTGCCATCTTGATCATTGCAGTACACCAGGCGTCCTACCAGGCAAGACACCTTGCCATTTGCTGTTTACTTATTTTAGCTCATATTTCATGCATTAGTATTATTTTCTTTATGCAAAATAAACTGTGATACATGGCTTAACCTGTTAGAACTTACTTTTTATTTATATTTCCTGCTATGTATTATTTTTCTTACACATTAAACCTAGATTTAAGGGACCACCTTTGTGTGTTGCATTCATGGCCTTGACACGTTGTACTACGAAGTTGTGTGTCGCATATAGAACACGGATGTGCGTAATTGGCTGGCCACCAGTACGTACAAGCCGTGCGATAGGAATAACCGCTAATAGAATTGCATGCTAGTTGACTTAGCGGTTATAGAGGTTAATGTTGTGGATACAACATAGTAGGCATTGGGCGGAGAGGACAATTCCTTATCGTATGGGCTTTTATGCACTTCTCTTGTGACCCGGACTCTCCGCTGGAGATACGGGGTTGATGACCCATGATTACTGACGACCACTGATGATTCTACGGAACGTCACGCTCTTACTGATGGGGCCTCTGGTGCCCAAGGGGGACTATGTCGATCCTATTTAGCCAGGGCCCGTGCGTAGAAAGGATTGTTCTTAAATATATTTCACTTAGAACGGTAGGCTACCTTATCCGTTAGGTACGAGTACTTTTGGTTTGGGTACTTGTATCTGACCGTAGCTTAAAATAATAACTTGTCGCGGATTAGTTCGTCACATCTCATCCTTGTTTGGTTGTAGTGTGACTTACTACTTCGATGAGAAGGTATTGAACCTTGTTGGGGTCCGGATACCATATTGGATTCATAGCATGGAAAGATACGTCGCCGTGAATTAGTTTACCATCTCCTGTCCTTGTTTGGTTGGGAGGATGGTACGCTCGTTCAATAGGTGTGTATTGGACCATGTTATAATTCAATTGACTTATTTATTTGAGCAATATTTATTCAGTTTATATGGCATGATATTATGTGTCTTGTTACGTCCCTCTAAGGACCTGATTATCTCTCCAGGTGTGTGCTATTGTCTTTCGCAGGTGTTCTAGCTCTAGCCGTTATCATCGCTATTTCTTCGAGGATGATTGCATTTGGATCGTCTTCACCTCGCTCGCCAAAATCTTTCTTTTGTTATGTAATTCTTTTCATAGTTGATAGTAGATTTGTCTCCGCCCAACTACATGTACCAAATAACAAATTTATAGTTGATTATATGAGATCTTCTATTCATTTATTTTGTGTGGATGAGATTAGTTCTGGTTCTACTGCATTTTACAGCTTATGTATTCATATAAAGTTTCCATATATTGGAGTGTACTTCGTATGTATACAGATGGCATGTCTACGTTCTTAGTCCTACGTATTTTGGGACTGGGGCGTTACATCCACCGTTCGAGATCAGTAGACGGATTGCAGAGAGGCCAGAGGGAGTCTACTTCGGAGTAGTTGCAGAAGACTAGGAGTTGCCACACCCGCTTATTGCAGAGTATCTGGACGTCTTTCCCGAGGAGTTGCCAGGATTGGCACCAGATCGAGATGTGGAGTTCAGCATTGACTTAGTGCCTGGATCAGCGCCGAAGTCCCAGCATTGCTATAAGATCAACCCGAAGGAAGCTGCAGAGTTAAAGGCCCAGATTGATGATTTAGAGGGGAAGGTCCAGTGCTTCAGAGTTAAAGGTCAACCCTTCAGATTGATGATTGCTATAAGATCAACCCGAAGGAAGCTGCAGAGTTAAAGGTCCAGTACTTCACCCTGGGGAGCACCGATACTCTTCGTTCCCAAGAAGGATGGGACTGTGAGGATGTGTATCGATTATCGTACACTCAATAACATCACCATCAAGAATAAATATCCTTTGCCAGGATTGATGAGCTGTTTGATCAGCTGAGTGGGGCGAAGGTCTTTTCCAAGGTTGACCTTCGGTCGGGATATCATCAGATGAAGGTTCGGGAGCAAGATATTCCGAAGACAACTTTCAACACCCGTTGCGGTCAGTATGAGTTCTTGGTGATGCCGTTCGGACTCACTAATGCCCCAACAGTTTTTATGAACTTGATGAATAAAATTTTTCACAAGTATTTGGACAAGTTTGTCGTAGTCTTCATTGACGACAGTCTGATATATTCGAAGACCGAGGAGGAGCATTTGGAGCACCTATGGATTGTGTTAGAGATTTTACAGAAGAAGAAGCTGTACGGGAAGCTCTCGAGTACGAGTTTTTTCTGGACAGAGTGGAGTTCTTGGGGCATGTGGTGACTGGAGAGGGGATTTCTGTGGATCCCAAGAAGATTAAAGATGTGGAAGCATGGGCACCTCCCAAGTCAGTAGCTGAGATTCATAGTTTCCTGGGTCTAGCAAGATACTACCAGAAGTTCGTAAAAGATTTTGCCAATATAGCAGTGCCAATGATGAAGCTTACGTAAGGACGAGGAGTTCATCTAGAGCAACGCCTGCCAGTCTGCATTTGAAGAATTGAAGAGGAGACTCACTACTGTGCCAGTTTTTACGCCATCTGGATCTGGAGGGTTCGTCATCTACAGTGATACATCAGGGAAAGGCTTGGGATGTGTACTTGAGAAGAACAAGAGGGTCATTGCTTATGCTTCTAGACAGTTGAGGCCTCATGAGAAGAATTACCCTACACATGACATGGAGCTTACAGCAGTTGTTATTGCCTTGAAACTGTGGAAGCACTACTTGTATGGAGAGAGAGAGTGGACATCTTTACGGACCATAAAAGCCTGAAGTATGTTTTCACTCAAAAGGAGCTGAATATGAGGCAGCGCAGATGGTTGGAACTCATGAAGGATTTCGGCATCAACCTGCAGTACCACCCTGGAAAGACGAATGTGGTGGCAGATGCTCTTAGTCGATATCCTATTGCTATGTTTTCACTATGGATTGGCATCTTCTAGAGGATCTTGAGAGTCTGGGGATCGAGATTGTTCTTCCAGGAGTTGGAGGATAGCTGATGCACATGCAGATACAGTCAGGACTGTTAGAGAAGATCAAGGAGACCCAGTTTCTAGATGAGGGACTCCGATGTCTCAGAGGCTAGGCAGAGGCATGATTGCTCGACGATTTCATTATTGCAGAGGATGGATCCCTGAGGCACGGGAACCAGTTGTGTGACCAAGGATTTGCGGGAGGAGGTGATGCAGGAAGTCCACCAGTCCCAGTATTCTATTCATCCTGGATCTACCAAGATGTACAAGGATTTGTTTCCAGATGCCTTGTGTGCCAGCAGGTCAAGGCGGAACGCCAGAGACCAGCAGGATTACTCCCAGCCTTTACATATTCCGGAATGGAAGTGGGAGCACATCACCATGGACTTCGTCTCTGGTTTACCTCGTACGTCCAGTGGCAAGGATGCTATTTGGGTTATCATGGATAGTGTAAACCCCCTAATTTTCCTACTATGATTTTTATTTTTATTTAAATTTGGTATTAATTTCTAATTTGTATTGTACGTCGCATAGTCGTATTTTACGTCGTATATGAATTCGTATTTTCTTATGTCTCGTCGAGTATGAATATGTGCGAGGTACATTTTATTATTTTATTTTGAAAGCATGGTTTTCTAAAAATAAATAACTATTTGAAGTGGTTGCCAAAGCATAATTTTTTTATATAAGATAAAAGGATTATTTTTTCGTTGGTTAAAAATAAATTTGAGTTTATATAAAATGTACTATTTTGGGCGTAAGTGACATGAAATCTATTTCATGTAGATTTTTTTTAAAAATAAATTATAGTTGTTTTATTTAATATAAAAATGCATTTCAAATATTTAAAGTAATTTTCAAAATTTAATTATTACCATTAATTGCTACGTCGAAAAAGATATTTTTTTGATTGTTGCTTAATTTAATATTTAACAAAATATGATGATTAAATTTGAAAAGATTTTTATTGAAGCTATATATTTTAAAAAGCATTTGATTGGTTTTGATCCAACTACTTTTAAACAATTTAAATTAAAGATGAGATTATCTATAGGAGAATTTAAATCCCACAATTTCCTATCCAACTAGGAATTCCCACCTCCTGTATATAGGAGAGGTACCCCTCCAAAATTTAACCATTCATAAATGTGCATCGTGTCGGTGTCCATACAAATTTTTATTCCACTTTTACAATTACATCAATTCCCGCACTTCCCGACACCACCCTCCTCCACGTATCACCACTGCCATCGCCACCAATGGTTTCCTCCACAACCACCATCCCGGCCAACTTCGGCCAAATCCCTAACATCACCTCCACCCTCACCAGCAACTGCAACACCACCGACCACCACACCCGTCCTTGCCGCAGCCCCCGATCATCCACCAAACTCCAGAAGCAAAGGAGAAAAAGAGAGGGGAAAACCTCACCTGGACCCCGACGTCGACCACCAGCCCCTCTCGTACCACGCCTCGACCCCTCCGACGCAGATCCCTCATCCGTGGATCTATTGCCGACATTGCCGCTCTCTCATCGTCGTGGGAGACGCACTCGACGCACGTGACAGCCAAGCAACTCGACCGAGTCGCCGGCGAGCGCCCCTTTGCCGCGCCGTCGCAATACCGTCTCCCTCGCGGAACGTTCGGTCTCGACTCGCAGTTCCCCTCCGGGGTCACCTCCGACTTCAGATGGTCTCCACCGCCCCATCCGGCTCCTCCATGCTGAGCCATCCTCCACTCCTCCTCGTCTCTGCTCCTTGCCCAGATCCACCGCCTGAGCAACGCTTTCATGCACGTACGCCGCGCGGACCAGCCCTCGTCGTCCAACGACCGCACGAGATCTCCCTCCAGCCAAGCAACCACACCCGGCTCCCCCGCGCTGGCCGACGCACGGTCTGCCGACCCCTCTTCTCCAGTAACCCTCCTTCCCTCTCACTCCCTTCTCCTTGGTCTTCTCCTTCTTCACAGATTTTTCATTTGGGTTTCTCTCTCGAAGAGAAGAGAAGTGTGGGTTAAATAAGTTATAATTATTATTGTTTTCATTTTTCCTTTGTTTTCTTACTTTTTGAGAAAATAATTATTAATAGTTTTTATTATTACTTTATTAGATTGTTGATATTGTTAGAGTTATTACAAAAATATTCATATATTATTTTCCAAGATATTATGTAACAAAACCTTAAGTTTTGGGATCTGACCCTAAATAAATTTTCAAATTTGACTAGAAGTCCTAAAATATAGTATTTTGATTACACATTTTTTTTCTAAAAATATTATTTCAATATTTTCTATCTAATTATAAATTTAACCTAAATTAGTTTTCTAGAATTTACCTGCAAATATTTTGATATAGTTTCCTATTATCTAAATAAATTACAAATATTTTCTAAATGAAAAATATATAGTTTTGAAATATTATAAATAATTTCTAAAGGTAGTTGTACTTAGATATATTATATATATATTTCCATCGATTATCACCATTTAAACATGACTAATCGTGCGTCATATTTTCTCGTGACTCCGAACCCCTAAACGTGGAACATGGCTTTAGACAAATCAAAATATGACAAACCATCACACCACACCAGGCAACACACCATGCAACACCCCAGGCAAGACACCTTTCCTTTACTGTTTACTTTCTTGCTCAATATCATGCATGTTTTATTTCTTATTAAGTTCTTTCAAAACTATATGTATATGCAAATTACTATATTTTATGCAATTGGCTTAGAGTTAAGGAACTATCGCATGTTTAGAGCATCTCATAAACTGTCACGATGTGCCATGGGTTGTGTGAGTTGTGAGTCGCATATAGCTTCGGACTTGCGTATCGACCGTACATCGGTACGTACAGGCCGTGCGTTAGAATATAACTGCTAATAGATTTGTGTAGAAGACTTGGCAGTTATTAAGGATTAAACAGTATGGTAGAAATGACACGTGTTTGTGTGTCATGGTTACGACACACGTATATATCATTGGGGGGAGGGGACAGCTACTAGCGTAGGGGCTACATTTATTTTTACACACATTTGGGAGATAGTGTCTCGGATGAGCGCTACGTGTTACCCGACCAATAGTATCTCGGATGAGCGCTACTTGTTGGCCACTCTTTATTACTTGCTTATGTGAATCCGTTACAGCCCCTGCGTAGAACGTTATCCTCTAAACTGTATTCCACATAGAATGGTTAGGAAACTTTACACATGCATACTTTTCTGTTGAGCTTTTATTATTCAGTTTTTTGGCATGATATTATGTGTCTTGTTACGTCCCTCTGAGGACCTGGTGATTTCTCCATGTGTGTGTTTCGTGTTTTCTTACAGGTGCTCTAGCTAAAGCTGTTCCTTCCTTCATGACGATTGCTCTCGAACTGTGCTCGCTTCACTTAACAAATTCTTCTTTGTATATTTCTTTTAAACTGTTGGTATTGGATATGTCTCCGCCCAATGTTTGTACAAAATAACTAGTTGATTATATATTAAACCTTCATATTGTGGATGAGATTTAGTTTGATCATAGTTTACTACATTTTACATCTTATGTATACATACGAGCCATTCAATTACTCGTATATATAGCTGGCAAGATACGTATCTAGTCCCAAGTGTTTTGGGACTGGGGCGTTACAGATAGACTGACGAAGTCTGCTCATTTAATTTCGTTCAAGGTAGGGCTGTCGACCGAGAAGCTTGCAGACCTCTACATGCGGCAGATTGTGCAGATTCACGGGGTGCCGGTGAGCATCATTTCAGACAGGGATATCCGCTTCACATCACACTTCTGGAGGAGTCTATTGCTGAGCTTGGGTTCACAATTGAAGTTCAGCACCGCCTATCATCCACAGACGGATGGACAGTCCGAGAGGACCATTCAGACAATGGAGGACATGCTGTGGGTTTGCGTACTGGATTTCGGCAGTTCGTGGAAGGATCACTTACATCTAGTGGAGTTTGCCTATAACAACAGTTATCAGGCTAACATTGAGATGACCCCATTCGAGGTGCTATACGGGCGGAGATGTCACACACCTTTGTCTTGGGACGACGTTGGCGAGAGGGCTTTGCTTGGGCCAGAGATGGTGGTAGACTCAGCTGAGAAAGTCAAACTGATCAGAGAGCGTCTTAGAGTTGCGTAGGATCGGCAGAAGCAATGGCGGACAACAATAGACGGCCATTGGAGTTCGCAGTTGGAGATAGTGTTCCTAAAGATCTCGCCGACCCGAGGTGTCATCGTTTCGGCAGGGGCGGGAAGTTCATTTCGAGATTCATCGGGCCTTTCGACGTGACGGCACGGATTGGCGAGGTGGCATATCGACTAGCGCTTCCAGCCAGCTTAGAGGGTGCACGATATTTTTCACGTATCCCAGCTTCGATGCTACATTCCAGATCCGAGCCATGTGGTGTACTATTCAGAACTAGAGGTAGGTCCGAGCTTGACCTACGAGGAGCAGCTACTAGAGATCCTTGATCGGAGGGAGAAGCAATTGCAGAATCTGACTATTCCACTTGTCCGAGTCATATGGAGATACCACTCTCCAGGAGAGTCCACATGGGAGCGCAAAGATGAGATGTGGGAGCGCTATCCTAGTTTGTTTGCTTGATTGTATTTTAGTATTCAAAATTTGAATTCAATAAGTGACTTGTGTTCGAACCACTTTTGTGTTTTTCTGAGATTATTTTGTTGTTCTTCGAATTTTGAGGACGAAATTATTTTAAGGGGGGATTTGTAACTCCACTTTTCCTATTTTAGTGGAATTTGAAAATTTTAATAAAAATGTTTCATTCCTTTTATTATATATAGATATATATAGTTATGAATGTTTTGGAGGAAAGAAATTAGGAGCAGGAATTTTAAAATTTTAAAGTTTGTTATAACAAACTTGGGACCCACTCATTCACTTTTCTAACTAATTTCTGTACTCAGTATAATATATGAAAAGGAGAAGGACTCTTTTGCATTTTTTTTGTAGCGGGGGGGTGTTTTTGCAAAATTGCCTTTTTTCTATATAAATCAATCGTAAGAGAGAGAATGAATTTTTATCACTCGATTCCATTTCAGTGCTCTCACCGAGCACTCCGTCCCTAAATCCCCCGAGCTCTAACCCTAATTATTCTGACACCGACGAGAGGATGGCGACAGGGCGGGAATCGGCTCCTCCGGTGACTGAGAGCAGACGACGACGAGTCAGTGCTCCGGCATTCGAGCCATCTCTAGCTGAGATCCACACGGCGACGACCAATTTTGCAGCAGCGCCTTCGTGTTCCAGTTCTCGACGACGATCGCGGGCGTTCCTAGCTTCTCCGTTCTTTCTCATCAGTGTCAGCTACAGATCGTGCTCGTAGTGGTGAGTCCCGATCGATCTGTTCTTCCGTTTATTTTAAATATGATCGATCCGTTCTTTCGTTCAATTTAATTTCGATCGATCTGTGTGTTTTGACCTGAAATTACCAGATCAGATCTGGAGTTGATTATTCGAGTAAAGTTCTTCGCAACGACATTTTCGAATAGTCGATCGGCCATGTCGAGGAGGTGAGCTCTAACCGAAAGTTTTTGATTGTCTTCTCCTTTCAATTATTTCCTGATGTTGTTTTTATTCCTTAATTCCGGATCAACGTATAGATCGAACGTTGAATTGGCCATTTGATCGAAACCGAA
>JANAVB010014789.1:0-47655 GCA_029216955.1 Iris pallida
CTCGACCAACCCCCGTATATATATATATATATTATATATATATATATATATAATATATATATATAAAAAGATTTTTTTTCCCCCAACCTGAGCCCGATGGTAGCATGACCCCCCCCTCGATCGCATCGGCGCCGTGCGGCGGTCCGGCGCCCCCGCATCCGTACCTCCCACAGCAACCCTACGCCGATCGCCCGGCTCGGCGACGTTGGCCGTCCTTGTTCGGCAGCAATTGGAGCTAGCTATGAGGCCCCCTCGCCCGATCCCCGCCTGGTCTAGTGCCGAACTGGCTCTCGTCGGCCTTGCACCAGTCGGGGTGGCCCCCAAGCTCCGTTAGCCATCCCCCTCGCCCGTCCCCCCGCCCGATATATTAATGTGTATGATGTGTTTATATATAGTGTGGGTTATATGTCACATGTATGGAAATGAAATATAAACATGAAGTGTGTACATAGGTATATGTATATGCCTATATGTATGTAGGTAGCTATATAGTTGTATTGTAATAGCCTTGTAATGGTAGTGTTAGCTAGTTTAGCCTAGTATAGACTAATGTAGACTAGTTAGACCTTGAATGACTAGTTTGACCTAGTTTAGACTTGTTGGACGTAGTTGACCATAGTTGACCTAGGTTTGACTTCTTGGTTGACCAAGGTTGACCAGGCGTTGACTTTGACCTAGATTGACCTAGATTCATCTAGAATGCATTGAATTGCATATTGTTATCATTTTAGACTTGTTGTGACTTGTGCTGTTCTGATTAGGAGCCGACACCTCTTTTCGGACAGTATATTCATCCGGACACTTAGATACCAGGCGTACATTCTCTGATCATTTCATATCCTGCTTAGAATTATTTTCCTGCTTTAAATTACTTTACTTGATACTGTCACGTTGGTCACACGGATTGGTACTATATGGATCCCTTCTTGAGATGTTATCCTTCAGGGAGCATCGGGTACTTTATGTTCTGTGCGTTTCACTTACATGGCATATCACTATGCTTCATTGGTTTATTGATCACTTGTGACATGTACTTTCATGATCACAAAGTCTTCCTTGAATCCTTATCCCATTTATTGGGTCTCCTAGAATTTCCTATCCCTATTTATGGGACATCCATGTATCACCCTTCGGGGCCTTTGCATGGAATCATAACATAACCTGGTTGGATCCTTGTGTATTGATTGGGGTACGGGGAGTAGAAGTAGACATATGAATAATACCCAAATAGTTATCTCATCAGAATTATTCCATAGTGTCTCATCGAATCATCCTATGCCATTTACATGTCTATATTGTACTCTGACTCACTAGTCACTGTTAGTTCTTTATTATAGTAGATATTTCTATTACAGTTCTCTCTCTGTTTACATACTGCATTTCTTTCAGTACCTGTATCTTACTTACTGCATAATTATTTTTCTAACCTGCTATGAATTGTGAGATGTATTGTGCTCGCTCCTGTCCTGACTGGACCTGTTGAAAATATTACAGAGGCGAGAGGAGCCTGTGTGGATACCTTCTACGGGGCAGCCCTAGACGACACTTGCGAGCTGGACTTTCAGGAAGACCCAGCTCTAGCTGAGGACATTACCCCATTGCCTAGACTAGCTTAGTTAGGCTTATCTTACTTATGTCGTCTTGAGACTGTTTTAGCTAGACTTTATTTCTGTCTTGAGATTCTGAGTTGTATATATTCTTTCATATTCAGTAGCTGAGACCATGTATTTCTAGATATTGCTGAGATGTTATCTTAGACTTTCTGATCACCTGTATTTCCTTGAGTTCTATATCATATCGTGCTTTCTTCTTCCTTAGTTTTGATGAGTTTATTTACTGCTATGTCACCCCCTTCAGGTATAAACTGCTTAGAATTATATTGCTAGATGTTTTGTTAGGGTTATATACTAAACATCACTTTTGTAGTAACCTTATTTCCTTAAATTTTGAATGAGAATCATATGGACAAATGTTTGTATATGTATTTGTTGTAATGTTAATACAAATGTGATATTCTATATTGTAGATAATATGGTGTGTGGTGTCACACAGAAGATCTATTATCAGTTTCCTATGGAGTATTAAATAGTTCAAAACCTAGATGGACTTGGACAATCTATTGGAAAGGTTGTAGTGTAATCTGGTATTAGTCTATCTTGACTATAGGTTTACACTAGTACACTTTGTGTGTATTGAACATGACCACTTGAGGTTGTTCTCTTTGTACAGACTACATAAAGAGAACAAACACCTCTGTTATTATCGATGCTTATGCTCTTAATCCGGATATAATAACGGACATGTATATGCAGTGTGCATTACTTTGACTCATAAAAGAGTAAGATTCATTATGTCAACAACCTCTATGAATTGGTAATAACATTGTAGTATGATGGGCTGTTGATTATAAATGGAATCCATGTCCCGATACATCGGGTTGATGATGTTCTCTTAAGAGCTCATAAGGATTGTCATGTAAACCCTGCAGGTGATTATATCCGACATGACAAATAAAGTTGAGCGGTACTACTTAAGGATAAAAGATGTCGAGTCAATATAGTTGTCAGTAACTTAATTTGATCGACGGACATACGATATCTTAACATGGGGAGCCAACGAGCAATAATAAAAGGAGCCCACCATAATTTGGGATTAGGGAGGTAGTACAACAATAGCTTATTAGTGGACCGAGCTATTGTTAATGGGCCTGGATTGTGTGTTCGGGCTGAACACGAATATCCAGATCCGTTAGGAGGCCTAACCCTAATTTCTCCTCATGGTCCCGCCGTAGCCTATATATCCTCTATTCTCTGGCCGCCATATTACAGATCAGAAATCTGAAATTCTCTAAATTCGTGATTCACGTAAGGAGAGAAAGAGAGGGCTGCCAAGGAGAAGAAAAGGTAGGGAGATCGTCGCCCACACGACGTCCAACTCGAGGAAAGAATACGTGCAAAGATCTTTGGGCCTCCGCTCGAGATTGCCAGGAATTACTTGTCTCCTTTCCGCCGAAGTATAATTCGTGAACCCTAGTTTCCGCCTATGAAGGGTTAGAACACGTATTAGATCTGTTTAACTTTCTATCGATCAATACGCACACAAGGAAGGATCTTGGGAATCCCCAGTTCCATCAATTGGTATCAGAGCCACTTTGGATCTACGTATTGATTGATACGTCCATGTTGTCCATAAAACCTGCGCTGTATAATAGTCGGTAGATGTAGATCTGTTCTAACTCGGTTTTGCAGGCATCTTAGATCCAACTATTATGGTCCAATGCATGTTTTTTTGATTGTGTTATTTAAACCACGGACATGTCGTGGATGTTGTTGTTGCTGTGGATGTAATTAAAATCACGAGGGTTGATCGTGCTTATTATTTTAATTTTTCAATCTAGATTATGTGTGAACTCCTTCGGGAGGCATAGGATTGATGTAATTTTAATTATTTTTGATCAATCGTGATAGCGGTGGTTGTCACGCCCCGATCCCGCAGAGTCCTTTTCGTCCTCGCTTCGGGCTCTTTGGGACCGTTCGTCCTCGCTAAGGCGTGATGCCGTGCAAGCCTAAGTTGCGCTTGCACAAGGCCAAGACCTGAAACAAGACAAGATAGACAAGTTTGACAATCGCAGCAGAACGTATCGCAGATATTGAAGCAGCAGCGGACATATTTCAGAATACAAGTATTGAACACAATGGTAACAAGAACATTTCTCTTTATGATTCATTTGAACAGATTACAAGCTCTCGATTCTCTCTGATACAATATTATATTCTCTCAGAACTTTACAGATTACAATGATCCCGTTCCCATACATTACATCCTTTTATATACAAAACCAAACTCTTGCACAGATGTCATCTCTTGGCATCTCTTCTGATTTCTGGCTCCTGAGGATGAGGCTCGGGCTATCGCTTCGGACTATCCTTCTCGATGCATAGTGCACCTGCATGCAGACTGATGGTGGGTCAGTATATCAGCATACTGGTGAATGGTGTGAACAAAGAGCTACATTTAACTGAAACGATCACTGTTCATTTAGTGGGAAAACGTTTCTTGTGATGTCTTGCTAGTTTTACCTAGATTCATTCCATGCATACAGAGTCAGTTTACATATCTTTTGAAAACACATCTTTGAAAAGCCAACATTTGTTTCACTTCATTTCATCTCAAGCATACAAGGGACTATTCAATTCTAGCACGATGAGTAATCATTTGTGCAGTGCGCAACATGTTTCATGAGCATATCATTTCTTTTATTCGAGCAACTGCTTAGGGACAATGACAAGCATGATACATTATCTTTTCTTTTGTGGAACATAGCATTTCTTGGTAACAGATTAATCTCTGTAAGCATTTATATCAGAACTTAAGCAACACATGTATATCACTTTTCAGTGACTCTTACCAAAGCCGACCGTCGATCCCTGCACAAGACAAGGATTAGCATAAACATGATAAAATCATCATTTTCCATATGATCTAAACTCTTGAGGCACATTTGATCTATTGGCAATTATTCATTTCAGTCCATCAGATAACAGAGCCGAAGCCCCCAAGCAATAGAGCCGAAGCCCAGAGCCGAAGCCCCCACGTAGTGGAGCCGAAACCCCCAGATAGTGGAGCAAAAGCCCCCAGATAGTGGAGCAAAAGCCCCCAGATAGTGGAGCCGAAGCCCCCAGATAGTGGAGCAGAAGCCCCCATACAAAAGAGAAGCCGTCGCCCCCATACAATAGAGCCGAAGCCCAGAGCCGAAGCCCCCAGATAACAGATAACAGATAACATACCGGCACCCATTTTCACATGGATGCTCTCAGCGTTAGACATACATTCGCAAGCAAGCAGTTGAGCAGTCTACTTCTTATACATGCAGGTTATCTAGTTTCTTGTACTAGCAAGGCAACAAGTCTTCTTATTAGCATGCAGATTAATTCTTTCTTAGCATACAGGTTCTCTCTTTCCTTGTTCTTAGCATGGCAACATGTGAAATCTCTTACAAGCATACAACTGGTTACCATCTTGTTATTAGCATGACAAGGTTCTCTTTATCAAGGCAACATTCATTTCTTAGCAAGGCAACGTGTGAAATCTCTTAAAGTATACTCAATGATTTACCATCTTATTATTAACAAAGCATTCAATCAAAAAAATTCAGATTCTTAAGGCGTAAGCGAATCAGCAAATGAGACTTCGTCCACTCACCCAGATTAATCGTCTTCTGTTGCAGAGCCAGCAATCCGATCTTTCTGTTTATCTAGTGCCTTCGCGGAGCGGGGCACTACATAATTACCCACCGAAAAGAAGTTTCGTCCTCGAAACTTAAGGAGAAACTTACGATATCCTTAGCAGCGATAGTCCTCATCCTTCGCCATCATCAATCCATGAAATCACAATTCAGGTCATATCAAAACTCTTGTTCGATCAAGCATTTCAATCTCAATCAATCAAATCGATAAAACATTTGCCGGCATCATAAAAATATTTACGGACTTATTGTATGGAACGTTCATCTCATTATTGATATCGAGTAGGAAACGGAATTTCGATCAGAAGACATGTACAAATTCAATTGAATCAAAATTGGCCAGAGGATCGTGTTGCTTTGATACCATTCTGTCACGCCCCGATCCCGCAGAGTCCTTTTCGTCCTCGCTTCGGGCTCTTTGGGACCGTTCGTCCTCGCTAAGGCGTGATGCCGTGCAAGCCTAAGTTGCGCTTGCACAAGGCCAAGACCTGAAACAAGACAGATAGACAAGTTTGACAATACGCAGCAGAACGTATCGCAGATAATTGAAGCAGCAGCGGACATATTTCAGAATACAAGTATTGAACACAATGGTAACAAGAACATTCTCTTTATTGATTTCATTTGAACGATTACAAGCTCTCGATTCTCTCTGATACAATATTATATTCTCTCAGAACTTTACAGATTACAATGATCCGTTCCCATACATTACATCCTTTTATATACAAAACCAAACTCTTGCACAGATGTCATCTCTTGGCATCTCTTCTGATTTCTCTCCTGAGGATGAGGCTCGGGCTATCGCTTCGGACTATCCTTCTCGATGCATAGTGCACCTGCATGCAGACTGATGGTGGGTCAGTATATCAGCATACTGGTGAATGGTGTGACAAAGAGCTACATTTAACTGAAACGATCACTGTTCATTTAGTGGGAAAACGTTTCTTGTGATGTGATCTTGCTAGTTTTACCTAGATTCATTCCATGCATACAGAGTCAGTTTACATATCTTTTGAAAACACATCTTTGAAAAGCCAACATTTGTTTCACTTCATTTCATCTCAAGCATACAAGGGACTATTCAATTCTAGCACGATGAGTAATCATTTGTGCAGTGCGCAACATGTTTCATGAGCATATCATTTCTTTTATTCGAGCAACTGCTTAGGGACAATGACAAGCATGATACATTATCTTTTCTTTTGTGGAACATAGCATTTCTTGGTAACAGATTAATCTCTGTAAGCATTTATATCAGAACTTAAGCAACACATGTATATCACTTTTCAGTGACTCTTACCAAAGCCGACCGTCGATCCCTGCACAAGACAAGGATTAGCATAAACATGATAAAATCATCATTTCCATATGATCTTAAACTCTTGAGGCACATTTGATCTATTGGCAATTATTCATTTCAGTCCATCAGATAACAGAGCCGAAGCCCCCAAGCAATAGAGCCGAAGCCCAGAGCCGAAGCCCCCACGTAGTGGAGCCGAAACCCCCAGATAGTGGAGCAAAAGCCCCCAGATAGTGGAGCAAAAGCCCCCAGATAGTGGAGCCGAAGCCCCCAGATAGTGGAGCAGAAGCCCCCATACAAAAGAAGCCGTCGCCCCCATACAATAGAGCCGAAGCCCAGAGCCGAAGCCCCCAGATAAAAATAACAGATAACATACCGGCACCCATTTTCACATGGATGCTCTCAGCGTTAGACATACATTCGCAAGCAAGCAGTTGAGCAGTCTACTTCTTATACATGCAGGTTATCTAGTTCTTGTACTAGCAAGGCAACAAGTCTTCTTATTAGCATGCAGATTAATTCTTTCTTAGCATACAGGTTCTCTCTTTCCTTGTTCTTAGCATGGCAACATGTGAAATCTCTTACAAGCATACAAACTGGTTACCATCTTGTTATTAGCATGACAAGGTTCTCTTTATCAAGGCAACATTCATTTCTTAGCAAGGCAACGTGTGAAATCTCTTAAAGTATACTCAATGATTTACCATCTTATTATTAACAAAGCATTCAATCAAAAAAATTCAGATTCTTAAGGCGTAAGCGAATCAGCAAATGAGACTTCGTCCACTCACCCAGATTAATCGCTTCTGTTGCAGAGCCAGCAATCCGATCTTTCTGTTTATCTAGTGCCTTCGCGAGCGGGGCACTACATAATTACCCACCGAAAAGAAGTTTCGTCCTCGAAACTTAAGGAAAACTTACGATATCCTTAGCAGCGATAGTCCTCATCCTTCGCCATCATCAATCCATGAAATCACAATTCAGGTCATATCAAAACTCTTGTTCGATCAAGCATTTCAATCTCAATCAATCAAATCGATAAAACATTTGCCGGCATCATAAAAATATTTACGGACTTATTGTATGGAACGTTCATCTCATTATTGATATCGAGTAGGAAACGGAATTTCGATCAGAAGACATGTACAAATTCAATTGAATCAAATTGGCCAGAGGATCGTGTTGCTTTGATACCATTCTGTCACGCCCCGATCCCGCAGAGTCCTTTTCGTCCTCGCTTCGGGCTCTTTGGGACCGTTCGTCCTCGCTAAGGCGTGATGCCGTGCAAGCCTAAGTTGCGCTTGCACAAGGCCAAGACCTGAAACAAGACAAGATAGACAAGTTTGACAATACGCAGCAAACGTATCGCAGATAATTGAAGCAGCAGCGGACATATTTCAGAATACAAGTATTGAACACAATGGTAACAAGAACATTTCTCTTTATTGATTTCATTTGAACAGATTACAAGCTCTCGATTCTCTCTGATACAATATATTCTCTCTCAGAACTTTACAGATTACAATGATCCCGTTCCCATACATTACATCCTTTTATATACAAAACCAAACTCTTGCACAGATGTCATCTCTTGGCATCTCTTCTGATTTCTGGCTCCTGAGGATGAGGCTCGGGCTATCGCTTTGGACTATCCTTCTCGATGCATAGTGCACCTGCTGCAGACTGATGGTGGGTCAGTATATCACATACTGGTGAATGGTGTGAACAAAGAGCTACATTTAACTGAAACGATCACTGTTCATTTAGTGGGAAAACGTTTCTTGTGATGTGATCTTGCTAGTTTTACCTAGATTCATTCCATGCATACAGAGTCAGTTTACATATCTTTTGAAAACACATCTTTGAAAAGCCAACATTTGTTTCACTTCATTTCATCTCAAGCATACAAGGGACTATTCAATTCTAGCACGATGAGTAATCATTTGTGCAGTGCAACATGTTTCATGAGCATATCATTTCTTTTATTCGAGCAACTGCTTAGGGACAATGACAAGCATGATACATTATCTTTCTTTTGTGGAACATAGCATTTCTTGGTAACAGATTAATCTCTGTAAGCATTTATATCAGAACTTAAGCAACACATGTATATCACTTTTCAGTGACTCTTACCAAAGCCGACCGTCGATCCCTGCACAAGACAAGGATTAGCATAAACATGATAAAATCATCATTTTCCATATGATCTAAACTCTTGGGGCACATTTGATCTATTGGCAATTATTCATTTCAGTCCATCAGATAACAGAGCCGAAGCCCCCAAGCAATAGAGCCGAAGCCCAGAGCCGAAGCCCCCACGTAGTGGAGCCGAAACCCCCAGATAGTGGAGCAAAAGCCCCCAGATAGTGGAGCAAAAGCCCCCAGATAGTGGAGCCGAAGCCCCCAGATAGTGGAGCAGAAGCCCCCATACAAAAGAGAAGCCGTCGCCCCCATACAATAGAGCCGAAGCCCCCAGATAACAGATAACAGATAACATACCGGCACCCATTTTCACATGGATGCTCTCAGCGTTAGACATACATTCGCAAGCAAGCAGTTGAGCAGTCTACTTCTTATACATGCAGGTTATCTAGTTTCTTGTACTAGCAAGGCAACAAGTCTTCTTATTAGCATGCAGATTAATTCTTTCTTAGCATACAGGTTCTCTCTTTCCTTGTTCTTAGCATGGCAACATGTGAAATCTCTTACAAGCATACAAACTGGTTACCATCTTGTTATTAGCATGACAAGGTTCTCTTTATCAAGGCAACATTCATTTCTAGCAAGGCAACGTGTGAAATCTCTTAAAGTATACTCAATGATTTACCATCTTATTATTAACAAAGCATTCAATCAAAAAATTCAGATTCTTAAGGCGTAAGCGAATCAGCAAATGAGACTTCGTCCACTCACCCAGATTAATCGTCTTCTGTTGCAGAGCCAGCAATCCGATCTTTCTGTTTATCTAGTGCCTTCGCGGAGCGGGTCACTACAGTGGTGGTTGTTTCTGACGCCGGACGAGATGCTAGTTTTAAGCAGTCCAGAGGCAGACAGATGATTTCGAACCCCGTATAGATCTGCGCAGCGCCAGATTTTGGATTCGGATAGTTGAGGACGGAGCAACAAAGATGACCATAATAGTTGGATATTTTCTCTTATTTTTGTCATTTTGCTTTTTCTGATTATGCATGTTTATTATTGTGTGGTTGTTTTTTTGAGAAACCAAGCCTACATTAATAATGGACAACATGGACATAATATCAACTAGTAGAAAAACCCTCATTGTTAAATAACTAAGTGGGAGAGGATTTTTATTTAGTATAAATCCTATGGTCTTCATTACTAGTTTGTAGGTGATGTAATTACTTGCGTGTTGGCTTTAGTGCTTTCCTCCATATCGGATGAGTATAATTATGGATCACCAGTACAAACTTCCTTAGGGATAATTGTAGAAAGTTACCTAGTATGTGTTCACTTCTCCATCTGAAGGAACTCATTACAAGGTAATGGACTTAGTATTAAGTAATGGTATACACTTAGATACAAATAATGGTATCCTCCCCATCGGAGTCACTGCTATTATTTGTATGACCAGAGCAAGACCAGCATATTAATTTTATTTGTCATAAAGTTATATTGACATTATAGTAAAATTAATAAGAAAAATCTACTTGAACAAAGTTGAATTTGTATACGTCCACACTATCGTGGCATGCTAAATTCATGGTGTTCAAGGTGTTGGTGAATTTCTTATTATTGTTTTGAGGGAATCAATATTTAGTTAATTCAAAAGTTTTTTTGCCCTACATAATTTTATTTATGTGATTCTCAGGATTTCAAAATGAGTTCTTTCAGTCCACTTATGGTGATTCTTAAAGAAAACAAACTTACTGGACCTAATTATATTGACTGGAAACGTAATTTGGATATTGTTCTGACTGCTGAGGAGTACAAATATGTACTTGTTGAGGAATGCCCACCTAAGCCGGATGCTAACTCTGATGAAGAGGTCAAAGAGGCTTATAAGAAGTGGAAAAAGGCAGATGATGGCACGGTGTTATATTCTGGCATCTATGTCAAATGTACTGCAACATCAGCATCAGGCCATGGCCACAGCTTATGACATGATGTATAACCTCAAGGAACTCTTCGGACATCAGAGTAGAGCAGCTAGGCAGTTTGCTATGAAATGTTTGATGAATACAAAAATGGCTGAGGGTACACCAGTAAGGGATCATGTTCTCAAGATGATGGGTCATCTGAATGAAATGGAGATCCTTGGAGCTGAAATCGATGGGGAAACCCAGGTCGATATCATTCTCGGGACTCTGCCTAAAATTTTAACAATTTCTGCCTTAATTACAACATGAACAAATGTTGTATAGTTTGGCAGAACTTGCAAAAGAGCTACAGGATGCTGAATCTCTCTTTAGGCAGAGTGGTCATGTTTTTGTTTCTGAAAAGGCTTCTACTTCTAAGCCAAAAGGCGGTAAGAAGAAGAATAACATTCAGAAACAGGCAAACTCAGCAAAGAAGGGCATGGGACCTCAAGGTGCGGTGAAAAAGCCGAAAGGCAAATGTTTCAAGTGCAAAAGGTCAGGACATTGGAAGACTGATTGTCCACTTCTCAAACAAGGGAACAAAGAAGGTATATCTCATTTACTAGTAGTTGAAACATGTTTAGCGGTGTTACCTACCGGCACCTGGTGTGTAGATATAGGAGCCACTAATCATGTCTGCAATACATTGCAGGGGTTCCAGGAAACCAGACGGCTCAGTGATGGAGAGATATGCTTGTTCATGGGTGATGCTACAAAAGTATCGGTCATTGCATTAGGAGATGTTACTTTATCTTTTGGTGGAAATAAGTCTTTGACATTGAGAGATTGTCTTTATGCACCTTCACTTAGAAGGAATTTAGTTTATGTTTCTATGTTAGTTAAGGATGGATATTCAGTTTATTTTAATGACAATATTGTTATTAGAAAGAACAAACATTTTATCTGTTCTGGTGCATTGGTTGATAATTTGTATGTCATTAATCCTATTTCGCCCACAATACAACTTATGAAAATGAATAATATGCCATCTAACTTAAATAAGAGAAAAGAACCTTCTTGTATGAACCAAACATATCTTTGGCACTTACGATTGGGGCATATTAACCTAAGAAGGATTCAAAGACTGGTTGAAGATGGACCTTTGAGTTCATTGGAAGTGGAGGCACTACCAGTCTGTGAATCCTGCTTGGAAGGTAAAATGACCAAAAGGCCTTTTACGGCAAAGGGGTATAGGGCCAAAGATGTGTTGGAATTGGTTCATTCTGATTTGTGTGGACCCAAGGCTATCCAAGCTAGAGGTGGCTTTGAATATTTTGTCACATTTATTGATGATTATTCAAGGTATGGATACATTTATTTGATGCGCCGTAAGTCTGAGTGCTTTGAGAAATTCAAAGAGTACAAGGCTGAAATGGAGAAACGTCATGGAAAATGTATCAAGTCATTACTATCAGATCGTGGTGGCGAGTACCTATTTGGAGAGTTTAGGGATTATTTATCAGAGGCTGGGATTGCATCCCAATTGACTGCACCTGGAACGCCCCAACAGAATGGTGTAGCCGAAAGAAGGAATAGAACTCTTATGGAGATGGTTAGATCAATGATGAGTTATTCGGATTTGCCAGATTCGTTTTGGGGATATGCCTTAGAGACTGCAGCTTATATTTTGAACTTGGTTCCTTCTAAGTCAGTATCTCTTACTCCCACAGAGCTGTGGATTGGGCGTAAGCCTAGTCTGAAACATGTTCGTATTTGGGGTAGTCCAGCACATGTGCTGAATGGGAAAGCAGATAAGTTGAAATCTCGTACAGAAGTACGCTTGTTTGTAGGCTATCCAAGAGGAACGAAAGGAGGTTTATTTTTTAGTCCTAAGGATCAGAAGGTCATTGTTAGCACCAATGCCCGATTCTTAGAGGAAGACTATGTGATGAACCATAAACCCATAAGTAGAGTTGTTCTAGAAGAACTGAGACGTGAGACACCAAGTACTTCAGTACCAACAGTACAAGAGGATGAACCACAAATAACTGCACAACGTGTCACAAATGTTACACCACAACCGATAGTGCCTCGTCGTAGTAGGAGGGTTGTGATACAACCTGATCAATATATGTTCTTGGGAGAGTCGTCAGACTTCGTCCCTGAGGAACAAAATTATGATCCCTGTACCTACAATGAAGCACTCCAAGATAAAGATACAGAGTCTTGGCAAAATGCAATAATATCTGAAATAGAATCTATGGATTCTAATCAGGTCTGGGAGCTTGTAGAACCACCAGTTGGTGTAAAAGCCATTGGATGCAAGTGGGTCTATAAGAGAAAAAGAGGATCAGACGGTAAAGTTGAAACCTTTAAAGCTCGGCTTGTAGCAAAAGGTTTTACTCAAAGAGAGGGTATCGATTATGAGGAAACCTTTTCTCCTGTAGCCATGCTTAAGTCTATTCGGATTCTTTTATCTATTGTAGCTCATCTCGATTATGAGATTTGGCAAATGGATGTCAAGACAGCTTTCCTTATTGGAAGTCTTGATGAAGACATCTATATGAAGCAACCAGATGGGTTCATTGAAAAGGGCCAGGAGCATCTTGTTTGTAAGCTCAAGAAGTCCATTTATGGACTTAAGCAAGCTTCTAGATCTTGGAACATATGTTTTGATCAGGTGATAAAATCCTATAGATTTGATCAATGTCAGGATGAATCATGTGTATACAGAAAGTGTGACGGAAACGTGGTGGTGTTCCTAGTACTTTATGTGGATGACATCTTGCTCATTGGAAACAATGTGAAGGTATTATCTGATGTAAGGGTATGGTTATCCAAACAGTTTGATATGAAGGACCTGGAAGAAGTAGGTCACATCCTTGGGATCAAAGTTCTACGAGATCGCAAGAAAAGGATGTTGGGCTTATTCCAAGCTTCCTATATCGATACTGTACTAACTCATTTTAGTATGCAAAATTCTAAGAAAGGTTTCTTATCTTTTAGACATGGAATTGCTCTATCAAAGGAGCAGTGTCCGAGGACACCTAAAGAGATAGAGAACATGAATGCAGTTCCTTATGCTTCAGCAGTAGGAAGCTTAATGTATGCAATGCTATGTACGAGACCAGACATCTGCTTTGCCGTAGGCATGGTCAGCAGATATCAGTCTAACCCAGGACCAGAGCACTGGACTGCCGTAAAGCATATTTTGAAGTACCTAAAAAGGACTAAAGAGTATACGCTAGTTTACCAGGCAGATAGTTTAGTTCCTTTGGGGTATACAGACTCAGATTTTCAGTCAGATAGGGATTCCAGGAAATCTACCTCAGGTTATGTGTTTACTTTGGGAGGTGGAGCCATTGTGTGGAGGAATATCAAGCAAAAATGTATTGCTGATTCTACCATAGAAGCCGAGTATGTGGCAGCCTCTGAGGCAGCCAAAGAAGAGGTTTGGCTCAGAAACTTTCTGTTGGACTTGGATGTGGTACCTAGTTTGCCTAAGTCTATTACACTTTATTGTGATAATAGTGGTGCAGTTGCAAACACGAAGGAACCACGAGCCCATAAGACAGGCAAACACATTGAGCGCAAGTACCACCTGATACGAGATTTCGTAAAAAAAGGAAAAGTTGCTATGATCAAGATAGCATCAGCCGACAACCTAGCTGATCCCTTTACAAAGAGCTTACCAGCTAAGGCTTTTGACAGTTATGTTGAGGGAATGGGAGTCAGATGTGTAGCAGCATGGCTTTAAGTATAAGTGGGAGTTTTGTAACAGTATACTGAAAAGCAATTCTTTGAGTATAAGTGGGAGATTGTTAGGGTTATATACTAAAAGCATCACTTTTGTAGTAACCTTATTTCCTTAAATTTTGAATGAGAATCATATGGACAAATGTTTGCATATTGTATTTGTTGCAAGTGTTAATACAAATGTCTGATATTCTATATTGTAGATAATATGGTGTGTGGTGTCACACAGAAGATCATATTATCAGTTTTCTATGGAGTATATAAATAGTTCACAACCTAGATGGACTTGGACAATCTATTGGAAAGGTTGTAGTGTAATCTGGTATTAGTCTATCTTGACTATAGGTTTACACTAGTACACTTTGTGTGTATTGAACAGGACCACTTGAGGTTGTTCTCTTTGTACTGACTACATAAAGAGAACAAATACCTCTGTTATTATGGATGCTTGTGCTCTTAATCCGGATATAATAACGGACATGTATATGCAGTGTGCATTACTTTGACTCATAAAAGAGTAAGATTCATTATGGATCAACAACCTCTATGAATTGGGTAATAACATTGTATGTATGAAGGGCTGTTGATTATAAATGGAATCCATGTCCCGATTGTAATGCCTGTTGTTCGTATTACGTATTTGGAATACGTATACGTATTTTATCTTGTAATTGCATATCTCCTTGGTTTGGCTTGGCTTGTTTACTCTCGGTTTGGGTTGGCTTGGTTCGGCCGGCCCAATGCTTGGTTCATCATGGGCCAAGGGTGGAACACCTTAGCCTATGCTTCTCCTTCATTTCCACCACAACCCCCCCCTACCTACCACCACCTTGATATTTATTGCCATTTCTTCTTTCTCTCTCTCCATAATTCCCATTTACTTCTCCTTCCCCCACCATTACTCTTCTCCACCAACCAAGAACACCATAGGCAAGTGCAACTTGCTTCCACAAGAGAACTTCTTTTGATGGTTTCATTAGCTTCTCCTCCTGATTCTAAACCACATTAGAACTTGTCATTTTCCATTTTGAGGCTTTATTTCTTGTAGATCTAGAGTTTTGTTACTTTCGGATTTTGGTGGTTTTGATCTATCAAACTTGCTTGTTTTCAAGTTTTGATGGTTCCATGTTTTAGAGAATTTCATTCTACCCAATTTTGACCTTTGAAAAGTTGGATTCGGACTTGTTTTGACCAAGTTATGAGCATTTAGAGTTTTGGGTTCCATCCTTGGAATTCTTGCTGTTCTTGCCATTTGGAGAAGACAGTGAGCAGTGTGCTAGCTTTTTAGCTTACGACACTGAGCTGTATGCTGCTCTTTAGCGAGCGTACGCTGCCCTGGGTACGCTGCTCTTTAGCGTGCGTACGCTAGCCTTGATACGCTGCCTGTTGGCAGCATGTCTTAGGCGTACGCTAGCTTAAGCGTACGCTGCCTTCGGTACGCTGACTTGAGCGTATGCTGCCCTGAGCGTACGCTAGCGTGAGCGTGCCCTAGACCCTTTCGTACGCTAGCTCAAGCGTACGCGGACTTGAGCGTACGCTAGCTTGAGCGTACGCTGACCTGTAGCTCGAGCGTGCCCTTGTGTACGCTGACCCTTGCGTACGCTTCCCATTGGAAGTGTATGGAACCTTTCATACGCTGCCTTGAGCGTACGCTAGCTTGAGCGTACATGAGCATGCCTTGGTACGCTAGCTTAAGCGAGCAAGGCATACGCTGGCTTGAGCGTACGCTAGCCTATCTTGTCGCCCTGGTTCAACCCGAGAGCCTTGTGACCCCCCATACGCTGCCTTTTGGGAGCGTATGCTTACCTGAGCGTATGGCCCTTGGCAGACTTGATCTTATATCAGCATGTCAGTTTGGTTTTATTTTCCTTATCCTGGATCTTCTATAGCCCTGTATATTGATATTTATTTAGATATTTTACGTCCATTTTATATCCTTACGCCTTTTGTCCTGAACTTGATAATCACGAATTTACTTGATATTTGTAATTTTGATAATTGAGCATGACGTGATAGTGACCCGTAGTGGTGCACTCCTGACATAATAACCTGACATGACCTGATAGTGGCCCGTCGTGGCGCACTCCTGACAAGTATACTTAACATGATTACCTGACATGATTATCTCGAATAGCTGTTGCAACGGCTACCTGACATGACATGACCTGTATAATTAATCCTGGACACCGTGGGTGATTGTGCTTGTATAAATAAACCAGTCCTGTCTTGCATCATGTCTAGGATGGGACTCCTGAGTACCACGGTCAGGAGTACCTATTGAAATGAACTAAGGACTAATAACTAGATTGATACATTAGTCATGAAGAGATTTCCCAGCTACAGGCAATCCCGTTACCTGGGCACGCCTTGGGATCTGTAGCCTGCCGTCGAGTAGGGCACATTTCCAGTACACTGTCATGTGTTGCACCCTTCAAGCTACCTAAGGGTACATTCGTTTCCTGGACGATGTACCCACTTGAATTTAACTCTAATCTTTTACCCGGGGAACCTGGATGGTCTGCAGGGCTTGTGGCTGTGGAATAATCTCACTGCATCTTGTTAGTAATTAGGCTTGTGACAACCCTAGTTAGTTAAAGTATCAAGCCGTAATTCTTGCTTGGCCGTGAAATGATTGGATGGAGTCTAACCAGTCTAGTCTTGTCCTGAATCCTGTTCCAGATTATTGAATGACCAGAATGCTTGTATTTATTTTACCGATAAATGGTGAGAATTCCAAGCTCTGTTCAGACGAAGGGTTACAACCCCGGTCCTTGTTTGGTTTACGGGTTGTAACCTGGTTATCTGAATAGTTCCATGGTTATCTCGTCGTATATCATCCTGATATGTTTCCTTTTATTCCAGTCCTTATTTTATTTATATTTATATTCCTGTGCTGATTGCTGGTTTAGTTCTTAAGTGAAGCTTCCTTTGTGGCACTTGCTCTTTCTGGGGTCTGACCCAGCTGGTTTTGTATGGCCAGATTTTGGAGCAGCTCCAGAGGATCTACCGACCTTCCAGCCAGATGGTGGCCACTAGACGGAACCCTGGCAACGAGTGGGTTATTTTTGGCTCTCCCGCTCTATTGTAAAAATATTCTTTTGAGGCATTTAGCCGACGAGCACCTGTTTAGCTCGATTGTACTTTATTTACTGTCTGCCTACGGGCTGTAACATGATTAACAGATCCTAGGGTTGATCATGTATGACTAAACTCTTGCTAGTCCTAACATTTTGTAACGACTAGCTTCATGATCAGCTGAATATGTAATATTTGGGACGCCTTATCATTGTATATTTAATGATCATACATCTTGTAACATTTACTTACTTGCTTGTGATTGAGACACTAGGCTTGTTCATGACCATAGGAGACTGTTGGCTTGTAGTAAACCCTCATGTATCTAGACAGCCGTGACCGTATAGCGAGATAGAATCCATTTCATATACGTAGCTGGCTATGTCTGCCCCCGCTCTCCAGTATTCTGGTTCTGGGGCGTGACATGGTTTAAGTGGTGGCCCATGCAGGTCTTGTAAATCAAGATATGTGGGGGTTTACCGAATAGATGTCTCAATCAGTATTCGTCCTTGATCTCTGTTCGTATCTTCTGAATCCCTGGATTCTTGTCCTGATCATATGCTTGTATCGTTGCTCTGTCCTGGTCCTTCCTTATTGTTCTCTATGTCATCTTCTTCAGTGGCATTGTTCGTGGTCCTACCGACCAGCAAGGCGGAGCACCCTAATTTCTTCTCATGGTCCCTGTCGTAGCCTATATATATCCTCTATTCTCTGGCCGCCATATTACAGATCAAAAATCTGAAATTTTCTCTAAATTCGTGATTCACGTAAGGAGAGAAAGAGAGGGCTGCCAAGGAGAAGAAAAGGTTGGGAGATCGTCGCCCACACGACGTCCAACTCGAGGAAGAAATACGGGCAGAAGATCTTGGGGTCGTCCGCTCGAGATTGCCAGGAATTACTTGTCTCTTTTCCGCCGCAGGTATAATTCGTGAACCCTAGTTTCCGCCTATGAAGGGTTAGAACACGTATTAGATATGTTTAACTTTCTATCGATCAATACGCACACTAAAGGAAGGGTCCTGGGAATCCCCAGTTCCATCAGTTGTGACCTAGGACAGCGTTCTACCGCCGACACTGCGGCGTAGGCTGGACGTACCCACGTCTCGTGCCCTTATCTAGGGTACGGGTCGTGACACATTTTTATACCATGTATTTCTGGATATTGCTGAGATGTTATCTTAGACTTTCTGATCACCTGTATTTTCTTGAGTTCTATATCATATCGTGCTTTCTTCTTCCTTAGTTGTGATTGAGTTTATTTACTGCTATGTCACCCCCATTCGGGGAGTATAAACTTCTTAGAATTATATTGCTAGATGTTGTGACCTAGGACAGCGTTCTGCCGCCGACACTGCGGCATAGGCTGGACGTACCCACGTCTCGTGCCCTTATTCTAGGGTGCGGGTCATGACACGGTCGCCGTGCCTCCCCTTCGTTGGCCTCCGGGCTTGACCTCTCCGCTCACCGAGCGTGGCCGGCCCCGTCCCCTCCGAGCGAAGCTCCCCCGCTCCGTTGGCCTCGCGCTCCATCGGACCTTCCCGGCGCCCTCCAGTTCCGGTCGCGTGGTCCGGCCACAGGGGCCCCTGCAACCTCGGGAATCGATTTTTCCCGCCCATGGATTTTAAATTTATCCCTCCCACGCGAAGAAGGTGGAGTGCTCATGTGCCATAAGGGGTGTCGGCCGCTATGCGCCCATCCCCTCGGCAATGAGTCGTCGTGCGCCTACAGCCCCTCTCATGGGCGGCTATGCACCCCCTGCCCAGCAGGTCTATGGCAGCTATGCGCCCACCCTCCCCCCTACCTGCGAGCAGCCATACGCCTTTTTTGGCACCTTCTGTTGCATGCGCCCGCTCTGAGGGCCATCCGCCCTCCTGTCCTACTGCATGTACCCACAGCGGGAGGCCCCCAGGAGCTCATGCGCCCGCGGGTGGAGGCTATGCGGCCCCTATCGTGGCCTTCGCACCCGCAGTGCTTGGCGCCACCTTGCTCTCCTTAGGGCCGCCCACCCCCATCCAGCTAGTGCCGCAAACCACCCCATAGCTCCGTCTTATGCAGAGGTGCTGCGTCCAGACCGTAGGGCACATCTTACTCTCCCGACTGCGGATCCTGATCTTCCGGACATCGAGCTCCCGATCCCTTTCGACAGTCAAACCATTCGCGTCCCCTTCTCATCAGAAGAGAGATCCTCCTTAGCTGCCAGTTACGCAAAAACGTTTGTCCTGAAGTTCCCCTCGGGGTGCCCAAAGATCACCAAAGCGCAAGAAGCTATAGTAGGGTGGGGTCTTGCCTTAGCTTACAGGGTCACCCCGTTGGAACCCAAGCACTTGTATCTCCACCTCTCTTTCGACTCTGACTACACTAAAGTCTTGGCCAAGGGCACCACAAGCATCGACGCTCACAGCATGAAAATCGTCGAATGGTCTCCCGGCTTCAACCCTAAAGTTGACTCGATGATAATATCGACATGGATCACCCTCTCCAACCTCCCCCTACTCTGCTTTGCCCCCGCCGTTCTTAAGAGAATCGTCAGTTGCTACGGGACGCTTATGGCCATTGCTGAAGAAACCGGCAATCTCTCCAAAGGTAACTTCGCGAAGATATGCGTGGAACTCGACCTGGCCATAGACCCTCCCATCCAAATTAAGATCAAACTCGGGAGTCAGTCGCACTTCCAGTCGCTGGTGTATGACAACAGCATTATATTCTGTAACACTGTCAGATCCGGGGCCACCTCATAAGGTTGTGCTTCAGGGCACATCCGAAGCTTAAGAAGAAAATTACTCGTAAGGCGCAATCCCCGAAGGAGACTACAATCACACCTTCAGCCCCTATCCTCCCCCTACCCAACTCACATTCCCACTATGAAGACAGCGACGACACTCCCAGCATCTACTCCCATCCTCCGTCGAACAAAGCCATCACCCCCTACGAGCAACCGGCTATCCTCTTCAACAACAAATTTGACATCCTCTCCGCATCCCCTTCAGTCGTTAACCGGGAGAGCCATTATCCTGGCGTGGCCACTCCCTACGAGAGCGAGAAGACAGACACAGAGCACCATCCTGCCGTCGTATCTTCGGTCAGAGAAGAGGAGGCACAGTTGGCCCTGTTCCTCCATCCAGCCCTTGCCGGCAGCAGATTCTCCTTCCATCATCTGCAGCGCCTCCTAAGCTGACCCGACCAGCCTTAGCCTCGTCTTAGCAGACAGGCTTCAGCAAGCTAAGGAAGCCGAATTCCTTGGCCCCAGTAATCCCCTCTACGCACTGACAGATATCGAAGAAGCCGATGCCACTCAGCTAGAGGAACCAGGTAACAAAGCAAATAGACCGTCCGAGGCGACGGTCAACCCAACAACATCGAACTCGAGAACCCTCAAAATCTTCCATAACAAAAAGAAAAAACACGATCAAGAGCCCACGACCATGACCACGAGGTCAGCCGTGAAGCTCAACAACCACTCCCCTCGAACCCAATCCAATGCTTAACATCCGCTCGTGGAATGTCAGAGGGCTGGCCAATAAACCTACCTTGAGCAGAATAATCAACCTCAAGAAAATCCACCGAATCAACAACTTAGTGATCATCGAACCTAAAATCCTTCACAGAAAACTAAATCCAGCTGCAACTCGGTTTCCCTGCCGCTGTCGCCGGATGCAATAACATCTGGATCCTCTTTGCTGCTGGGTGCAAATTTGGCACCGTTCATGATTCAAGACAGGCACTCTCCTGCTGGGTAGAGCAACCCACACTCCAATCCCTAACCCTTCTCTCCGTCGTCTACGGTAGCTATGACATCACAGAGCGCAAACTGCTCTGGGCCACCCTGTCTGACACCCACCTTCCCCTCAACAACCTCCCGCGGCTATGCATCGGCAACTTTAACGCGATCTAGAGTAGAGAAAAGAAGTCCGGGGGCGCCCACCCTTCCAGTAGGCCATGAATGACTTCACCACCTTTATCTTTAATGCCCATATGTCCCCCCTTCCTTTCTCCGGCATCGCCTTCACTTGGTGTAACATGCAGGAAGGCGCCCGTAGACAATACTCTCGTCTAGATCGTGCCCTGGTCGAAAACCGTTGGTCCGACATGGGTCTTATCTCCAATCTCTCCTACCTTAACTCCACAGAATCGGACCACTCCCCTCATAATCGAGATCAGCAGCAATTCTGACCTATCAAGAAACCTTTCCGATTCCTGGAATTTTGGAGACACCACCCTCAATTCAGAAACATCGTGGCTTCCGCCTAGAGTTCGACGAGTAACCCCGACCCCCTCGCTCGAGTGGCGGCCAAACTTAAAGCTACCAGGGGAGCGCTATCGACTAGGGGCAGAAGCGCTTTTGGTAACATTTTCCAGGCGATAAAGACGACGGAGGATGACGTCACCCGGGCGGAGAACCTGTTCACCTTGAACCGTTCTCCGAAGAATCGTGCTATGCTCAACCTCACCAGAGCCCTCCTCCAATCTCGGCTGAAAGTCGAGACACCATTTTGGAAGCAGAAAGCTAAATTTACCTGGGATGCCGAAGGGGACAGGACTTCTATCTTCTTTCACTCTTGTGTCAAAGGCCGCAGGCAACAACTTAATCTGTACCATATCTTCGATGACAATGGCATCTTACTCAAAGACCAGAGGAGCATTCACACGGCTGCCGCTGATTTCTACACCAAACTATTCTCCAAAAAGGTCATCGTTAAGGATGAGGAATTCCTGGCCAAGATCCCCAACATGATCAACGAGAGAAAGAACTAAAATCTCCTGACCCCTACTCCGTGGAGGAAGTCAAGTTCGCAGTTTGGACCCTCGACGAACACAGCGCGCCCGGGCCCGACGGATTCTCTGGCATCTTCTTCGGATCTTGCTGGGATATCATTGAACCCGACATCCACAAGGATGCTGTCTCTTTTTTTCAAGGCACGAGATATCCCAATTCTATCTCCTGCGCTAACCTAATTCTCATCCCCAAAAAAGACAACCCGGATACTTTCAAAGACTTCTGACCCATCAGCTTATGTACCTTCACCAATAAAATCATCTCGAAGATCATCGCAAACCGCATGACCGCTCTCCTTCCCAAGATAATCTCTGAAGAGCAAAATGGTTTTGTCCCGGGATGAAACATCATTGACAATATCCTTCTTGCTCAGGAAATGATAAACTGCATGAAATTCCCATCCAGGGGTGGGAATGTTGCTATCAAACTTGACATGAAGAAGGCTTATTATCGTCTGGACTAGCAGTTCATGATTTGGGTTTTCAGGGCCTCGGTTTCTCTGAAATTTAGATTGACATCATCTTCAGATCCATAAGCAACTCCTGGTTCTCCACTGTCATCAACGGGCAGGCCAATGGTTTCTTCAAATACAGCCGGATGGTCAGACAGGGAGACCCGCTATCCTCCACCATCTTCATTATAGGAGCCGAAGCGCTCAGCAGAAACATCAAAAACATGGCTAACACCCCCAGATTCCACCACTTTCGTACCACCACCAGCTGCCCTTTAATCACTCATCTGGCCTACGCTGATGACATCCTCATCTTCTCTTCAGGCGACATCGGGTCGGTAGAAGTGGTCCACAGAACGGTAGAAAAATACACCAGATGCTCGGGCCAGCGAGTTAACACCAACAAAAGTGTCATCTACACCCACCATAAAGCCGACAGGAACAACTCGGCTACTCTCTCCAACCTGACCTCATTCTCCACCGCGTACCCGCCGTTCTTGTACTTTGGATGCCCGTTGGTGTATGGTAAAGCGAATTTAGGCATCTTCGAAAATATGGTGAGCAAAATTAAAAAAAATCATGGGTTGGCATAACGCGACCCTCTTTTCGAATGAAAAGATGATTCTGATCAAGCATGTCCTCTCCTCCATTCCCATCTACACCCTGGCCGTTTGCTCCCCCCTAAAAAGGTATTATCCTCCTTAGAATCCCTCTTCTCTAACTTCTTTCGGGGACACAACGATGGAAAAGACAAGCACCACTGGGCCAGCTGGGACACCATGGCCAGACCCACGGATGAGGGAGGGCTGGGATTAAGTAGATTAGCGCATATCGTTGACACCTGCTCTATGAAGCTGTGGTGGAAGCTCCGCACAGATAACTCGATCTGGCCTTAGTTCATGAAGGCCAGATACTTCCGATATTCCCATCCCGCGACCGCGATCGCAAACAACAGATCATCAGTATTATGGTGCCGCATCCTTCACGGACGTCACCTCGCTGAACCCTTAATCTGCCTGCAACTTGGTAATGATAGATCGTCGCTGTGCCATGAACGTTGGCTCAGAGATGTTGTCTTCCAGCAAACCTCGAATACCCCCCCGAACAGCATGATCCGCGATTTATAGGACATCGACTCTGGTTGGCGGTGGGATCGGGTCAGAGATTGGCTCGGACCGGAGGCCATAGTCTGTCTTGCTGATGCAGGCGCACAGCTCTTCGACTACCCCAACGTCTAGAGGTGGTCCCCCAAGTCCGATGGAGTTTTCACATTGTCTTCGACCAGGATGGTGGATAGGGGCATCGGAGTGCCGTCACCCACTATCTCCCCTTTTGGCAGTCATGTATCCCCATCAAATGGTCAATTCTGCTCTGGAGAGCGCACCGCAGGAAGCTTCCAACTATGACTCCCTCACCTCCATCGGCTTCAGCCTTGCATCGAAATGCCACTTTTGCACATCCTACCGGTCAGAAACTGTCGAACAGGTCCAGCTCTCCGGCGACCGCGCTTCTCAGTTGTAGACTAGCCTCTCTCAACGATTCAGGCATGTTCATCAGGCCGGGGGCTTCAACGATCTTCTCGCCTACTTGGGTGCCTCCTACGGGCATCAGATCGTCGCAGCCGCAGGCATTAGGGTCCTCTGGAAGAATCAAAACAAATTCAGGTACGAAGGACACCAATACAACCCCATCCAGCTGATCAGGGAGGCCCTCCGACAAATTCTCAAAATCGGCAGGCATTGCTCGAACTCCGCGGACTTCTTCCGGACGACACTGTCCTAACCTTGGGCTCGGGCCAATGAGCGCGCTTACTTGCATAGGCTTCGGCATTTTGTGCCTGATACATCAATAAAGTTCTAGTTCCAAATTTTTTAAAAAAATACATGCATACATACATATATATATATATATATATATATATATATATATATATATATATATATATATATATATATATATATATATAAATATATATATATATATATATATATATATATATATATATATATATATATATATTTTCACACACATATATATATATATTTTATATATATATATATATATATATATATATATATGTATGTATATTTATATATATATATATATATATATATATATATATATATATATATATGTATATATATATATATATATATATATATATATATATAAATATAAATGTGTATATATATATTTTTTATTTTTTTAATATATATATATATATATATATATATATATATATATATATATATATATATATATATATATATATATATATATTGTAGAAGCACGAAAAATCTCAGCTGAAGACAACCCTTCGCCAAACCGTAGATGTCACGACCCGCACCCTAGAGTAAGGGCACGAGACGTTGGTACGTCCAGCCTACGCCGCAGTGTCGACGGTAGAACGTTGTCCTAGGTCACAACATCTAACAATATAATGCTAACAGTTTATCCTCTCCGAATGGGGGTGACATAGCAGAAAGTAAACTCAATCACAACTAAGAAAGAAGAAGCACGATATGATATAGAACTCAAAGAAAATAAAGATGATCAGAAGAGTCTAAGATAACATCTCAACAAATATCAAGAATACAAGTCTCAGCTACTGAATATGAAAGAATATATACAACCCAGATCTCAAGACAGAAATAAAGTCTAACTAACTAGTCTCAAGACAACATAAGTAAGATAAAGCCTAACTAAGCTAGTTTAGGCAGTAGGGGTAATGTCATCAGCTAGAGCTGGGTCCTCCTGAGGGTCCAGCTCACAAGTGTCGTCAAGGGCTGCTACGTAGAAGGTATCCACACAGGCCTCCTCCTCGTCCTCTGTAATATTTTCAACAGGTCCAGTCAGGACAAGAGCGAGCACAATACATCTCAACAGTTCATAGCAGGTTAGAAAATATAATCATGCAGTAAAGTAAGATACATGAACTGAAAAAAATACAATATGTAAACAGAGAGAGAACTGTAATAGAAATATCTACTATAAATAGAGAACTAACAGTGGCTAGTGAGTCAGAGTACAATATAGACATATAAATGGCATAGGATGATTTTGATGCTACACTATGGAATGATTCTGAGGCTACACTACTTGGATATTATTCACATGTCCACTTCTACTCCCCCGTACACCAATCAATACACAAGGATCCAGCCAGGTTATGTTATGATTCATGCAACGGTCCCCGAAGGGTGGTACATGATAGTCCTATAAATAGGGATTCTAGGAAGCCCAATAAATGGGAGGATTCAAGGAAGACTCTGTGATCATGAGAGTACATGTCACAAGTGATTCAATAAACCATAAAGCATAGTGATACGCCATGTAAGTGAAACGCACAGAACACGAAGTATCCGATGCTCCCTGAGGGGATAACATCTCAAGAAGGGATCCATATAGTACTAATCCGTGTGACCAACGTGACAGTATCAAGTAAAGTAATTTAAAGCAGAAAAATAATTCTAAGCAGGATATGAAATGATCAGAGAATGTACTCGCCTGGTATCTGAGTGTCCGGATGAAATGTACTGTCCGAGGAGAGGTGTCTGGCTCCTAATCAGAACAGCACAAGTCACAACAAGTCTAAAATAATAACAAGATGCAATTTAATGCATTCTAAATGAATCTAGGTCAATCTAGGCCAAAGTCAACTCTTGGTCAACTCTGGTCAACCCTAGAAGTCAAACTAGGTTAACTATGGTCAAACTAGGTCTAACAAGTCTAAATTAGGTCAAACTAGTCAATATTAGTCTAACCAAGGCTAATCAAGCCTATACTAGTCTATCAAGTCCATACAACCTATACAACTTCCCAAGTCATTACACATTACCTATTGGCACACATTACTTAGCATATATATATCCACATATATATTAGCATACATTTATATACTTAATAGGCCTATACATTAGACATAAATACTCATATACATATACCTATATATAGGCTTAATACATATATACATATAGATATACATACACTATACATTACACATAGGTCATAGTACAAATACATTAGGAAATCACCACACACACACACACACACACACACACACACACACACACACACACACACACACATATATATATATATATATATATATATATATATATATATATATATATATGCTACCTACATTATATAAACATTAACTATATATATATATATATATACATTACATATATAGATATACACATATTATATATACATTCATGTGTATAGAGAGAGGAAAGGCAATGTGTGTGTGTTAGAGTGCACAGTGATAGGAATGTAAAATAGTGTGTGTGTGGGTGACCCATTCTCAGTTTCTGGACAGAGGAAGGGATTAGTGTTCAGTCATAGGAAAGGAAAGAAAACCAATTCAATCATATCAGTCCCAGTTTTTCAGTCCAACTTCAAGTCCCCAAATATAAACCAATACTCAATGCAAATCACCCAAAATTGACATATAGCTAGAACACATATAGGAGAACTATTTTAGAGACTTAAATAGTGATTAACATCAATCAAATGGGCTAATTAATCAATTCAAATTTGATTTTAAAAATTGGAAATACAGGAAATGTATATGGTATCAGGATTTTAGGGAAAATTGGAAATTGATACATAAAACAAACTAAAATGTGAAATTAGTGGTTGGTAACCGTGCCCCTATGCGTGCTCGTGTTGTGTGTGTCCATGGGAGTCCACCACGACACGATACGACGTGTCTAGTAGTTAAAATGCCAAATCGGGTAACACAGTCTGTGCACTGTCTCGTGTACGTGTTCACCAAGGTCTAGGACACGACACAGGTGTCCAAGTGTCTCGTGGTCGTGTCCCTAGGTTCGCCTAGGGTTAGTCTAGGTGTCTAGGTGCCTGCACGGTGTCCAAGTGTCCCCGTGTCCATGAGACAGTTGCGTATCAGAGCCCGATGTAACGACTGAACATTCAGTGCAAAACCCAGTGCGATGATGATTTCTCTCTCGACACGCCACGTGGTCATCTGAAACTTGATACGTGGCATGTCAGACACTGCCCCAAGGCGTGTGTCGAGTTTCGTGTACAGTGGTTGCGTATTGTGTTCGATACAGCCCCCGAGTAGCAGGGAAGCTGTACAGTACATAAATACGTGGGTTTCGTGTCCTATTGCGTGTCCGACACACACAAAAACATGCTCAGTCAAGTGGAATCCCACAAACAAGACCTAGATCTAAATTTCCATTCAAAAATAATTTGAATATCAAATCGAAATGCCCTTTGGGGCATTTCATCAAACACCTATATGTAGGGACTGGTACGTGTCCATTTAGGACACAAAATGGACACAAACCTAGGTTTAGCTATACCTACAGTTAGGGTAGACCTAGGACTTTCCTAATATGCAAAGAAACTAGAATTTTAATGGTGTTTAGATAGATTTACCTATTGGTGTCCAAATGCAAGAAAAGCCTCAATAGGGGGGTTCTTCTTGCTAGCAAATAGCTCCAAATTGTCCACAAACTGAGATTGAACACCACAAACAGCAAGTATACCTAAATTAGAACCTATTGCAATTTGTTTGAGGGAAAAAGGAAATAAAATAGAATTTCTATGAATTAATGAAGTTGAAAAAATACCTCTTCCTTAAACTTGTTCTTTCCTAAAAGAGGCTAGCCCTAAATGGAGGAGAGTATTAATAGGGGGAATACCAATGTGGGCTGGCCGGCCATGCTAGGTTAGGGTTAGGGTCTTACATGTGTGGGCTATGGGCTTCTATGGGCTTAATCATTAATCAATGGTTCAAAACCATAAGTCATGACTTATGACTTATCTATTTTATGGTTAGCTTGAGTCTAATGACTAACCATGGGTTAATTCTAGTCTAACTAGGGTTACATGGCCTAACCAAATCCAAACACAACTAGGGTTAGCTTCTAGGTTAGTCTACCAAAGTCAAAGCTAGTCAAAGTCAACCTAGTCAACCATCATTCAAATAATTCTAAAATAAATCCTAAAATTCCCATAAATTCAAATAACCTTAAAAATGACAAAATACCCTCATACTAGAAATGTGGTAGTGACAAATCTACTCTCCTTAAAAGAATTTTGTCCACGAAATTGAAAGGCGAAATGCAACTGATGAGAAGGATAGAAAGTATACCTCACGGTCCAAAAAGATATGGGTATCGCTCGCGCATCTCATCCTCCCGCTCCCAGGTATACTCTCCTGGAGAATGATGCCTCCATGCGACACGTACCAAGGGTATCACCTAGTTCCTCAAAACCTTCTCCCGTCGATCCAGTATCTCCACTGGCTGTTCTGGATAGCTGAGAGAAGGTCCAACCGCAATCTCCGAATGATCGAGCACATGGCTAGGATCAGCCACGTACCATCTCAACTGTGATACATCGAATACGTTGTGGACCCCCACTAGTGCAGGTGGCAAGTCTAGCCTGTATGCCACGTCACTGACTCTCCCGCTGATAATGAAAGGGCCGATGAAGCGCGGGCTAAGCTTCTCACCTCTACCAAAACGTATCGTACCACGAGTCGGAGATATCCTCAAGAAAACCTGGTCTCCAACCTAATCACAAGCAAGGTCTTAATTTAATTATGATAAACAAACATGATCAATAAAACACAACAAACAAACCTAAATCTAATCCTACTCTAATATGTACCTCAAACTCCAACGGCCTCCGGTGGCTATCGGCCCAGTGCCGATGTCTGTCTTGCGCCACGCGAAGTCTGTCCCTGATGAGCTTCACCTTCTCAGCTGCGTCAACAACCATCTCTAGTCCCAGTAAAGATCGCTTACCAACATCATCCCAAGATAAGGGTGTACGACACCTACGCCCGTACAGAGCCTCGAAAGGTGACATCTTAATGCTAGCCTGAAAACTGTTGTTGTAAGCAAACTCCACCAAATGTAGATGATCCTCCCAGAAACCTCCAAAGTCCAAGACGCACGTCCGCAGCATATCCTCAAGTGTCTGAATAGTCCTTTTTGACTGTCCGTCCGTCTGGGGGTGGTATGCGGTACTAAACTTGAGCTGAGTGCCCAAGCTAGTCTGCAGAATCCTCCAGAAATAGGAAGTAAAGTGACTATCCCGATCTGAGACCATGAATTCTGACTATCTGCCGCATATACATCTCTGCAAGCCTCTCTGTAGACGTACCCACCTGGAATGACAAGAAGTGGGCCGATTTGTTCAACCTGTCAACGATGACCCAAATCGCATCTTTCCCTCCTGGTGTACGCGGCAATCCAGATACGAAATCTATGGTGATATGCTTCCACTTCCACTCCGGAATGGGCAACGGCTGCAACAATCCACCGGGCCTCTGCCTCTCTGTCGTAACCTGCTGACAGACCAAGCACCTAGCTACGAAGCGAGCAACCTCCCGCTTCATCCCGAACCATTAAACATGCTCCCTCAGATCTCGGTACATCTTGTTGGCACCAGGGTGTATAGAGTACTGAGATCTGTGGGCCTCCTGCAAAATCTGCTTCCTGAGATCTCCGCTGGGCACACATAACCTGGAACCGTGCCACAAGGCACCATCCTCTGCAAGAGAAAACTCGCCATCCACCAATCTTGCTCGAACCTGCTCTCGGAGACACCGCATAGCAACGTCCTCAAACTGTGCCGACTTGATCCTCTCCACCAAGTCTGACTGAATCTGCATGCCCCACATCTGCAACTGCACTCCGGGCACGATCACCTCAATCCCCAGGCTCTCCAAATCAGCAAGCAAGTGACGGTCCATGGTCAAACACATGGCTGTCAGATACCTACTCAAGGCATCGGCAACCACGTTGGCCTTTCCTGGGTGATACTGAAGTAGGATGTCAAAGTCCTTCATCAACTCTAGCCATCTGCGCTGCCTCATGTTCAGCTCCTTCTGAGTGAACACATACTTTAAGCTCTTGTGATCTGTAAAAATCTCCACCCTCTCTCCATACAGATAGTGCTTCCACAACTTCAGAGCAAATATCACTACTGCCAGCTCCAGGTCGTGGGTAGGGTAGTTCTTCTCATGGGGACGTAACAGCCTGGAAGCATAGGCAATCATCTTCCCGTGCTGCTACAACACACAACCCAGCCCCTTCCCTGAAGCGTCACTATAGATAGTGAATCCCCCTGATCCTGAAGGCAATGTCAGATTCGGAGCTGTCGTAAGCCGCTTTTTTAACTCATCAAAAGTTGCCTGACACTCCTCTGACCAAACATACTCAGCATCCTTCCGGGTCAACCGAGTCAACGGCTCAGCAACCCGGGAGAAATCCTGCACAAATCTCCTATAATATCCTGCCAGCCCCAGGAAGCTCCTGATCTCTGCCACTGAAGTCGGCGCTGCCCATGCCTCAACTACTACGATCTTCTTGGGGTCAACTGAGATACCATCTCCAGTCACCATATGCCCCAAAGAGTTAACCCGGTCCAAGAAGAACTCACACTTGGAGAGCTTCCCATAAAGCTGCACCTTCTTGAGAGTCTCCAGCACTATCCTCATGTGCTCCTCGTCCTTCTCCTCAGTCTTGAAATATACCAAGATGTCGTCAATGAACACCACCACAAACTGATCCAGGTACTGGTGGAACACCTTGTTCATTAGGTTCATAAAAACTGCTGGTGCATTGGTTAGCCCAAATGGCATAACCAAAAACTCAAACTGCCCGTACCGCGTCCTGAAAGCGGTCTTGGGAATATCCTCTCCCTTCACCTTCACCTGGTGATATCCTAACCTCAGATCAATCTTGGAAAATACTCGAGCTCCGCTCAACTGGTCAAAAAGATCGTCGATCCGCGGTAGTGGGTATCTGTTCTTGATCGTGAGGTTGTTGAGTGCCCTATAGTCAATACACATCCGTACTGACCCATCCTTCTTCGGCACAAACAATACTGGTGCACACCATAGCGACGAACTCGAACGGATGAAGCCCTTGTCCTGCAGCTCATCCACCTGCTTCTTCAGCTCCATCAACTCACTGTTGTTCACTCGATAGACATGCTGAGAGATGGGTTCCGCTCCTGGAACCAAGTCTATCGAGAACTCAATGTCTCTGTCTGGTGGCAATCTAGGAAACTCCTCTGGAAAAACATCTATATACTCTGCTATCAAGGGGTGTGGAATCGTCTGCTCCTCAATCGAGACTCCGCAGAAAACTCCGCTGCTCTGCTCCGCCTGACGTCTGGAGTACTCGAACTCTGGCTCCCACGGCACTCTGAAGAGAACTCTACCCCCTTTGCAATCAATGCTGGTGTGGTGCCTGCTCAACCAATCCTTACCGAGTACTATATTGTAGTTCGGCAACGGTATTACGAGCAGGCTCACCTCCAACTCATGGCCTCCCAAAATAACACTCCGACCCTTACAAACATCACTCATTAGGATAATGCCACCCCCGGTCGTGATCTTGTAAGTCCTAGGCAACGATTCAGCTACGATACCGTGTCTAATCGCAAATGATACTGATATGAAGCTATGCGAAGCACTGGAATCGAATAATATAAAAGCTGGACTGGAGTCGAGAAGAACCGAACCTGCGATCAGCTCTCCTATCACCTCTGCATCTCCAGCCGCCATGGAAAAAGCTCGCCCCTGCTGGCCTCTCCTGGCCTGCTGCTGGTGCTAGACGAACCTCTGCTGCTGTGTCGGCAGGGCTGGTCCCCTCTGCTGGCCAGCTGGAGCTCTAACTGTTGCTCCCTGAGCTGCTCGTCCCATGCGACACTCCCTCATCTGGTGGTCTGCTGAACCACACACTAGGCACTGGCCCAGCCTCTTCCGGCACTCATTGGTGACATGCCCGAGCTTCTTGTAATAAGCACAAGTGATAACCTTGTCTCTGGCCCTGCTGGTGCTGTCTCGGCTGCTGCTGCTGTCTTTACTGGAATGGCTGCTGCTGGAACTGCCTCGGCTGCTGGTGCTGAAAGTGAGGCCTCTTGGCCTGGCCTCCGCTGCTGCTGCCCCCAACAAGGGTCTCGCCCCTTCTTGAGCTTAGGCTCAAGATCATCCTGAGCCAATAAGGCGCCCGTCAAAATCTCCTCAAAAGTGGCATCCCTGTTGCCCTTGGTCAAGGACTTGACTTCCTTGACCAGACCCTTCCGGAACCTCTGGGCCTTCGCCGTCTCGCTCAAGCCCTCTACGAATCTGCCGAGGCGGCCGAACTCCCCAGCGTACTCCTCCATTGACAGGCTCCCCTGAACTAAGCTCTCGAACTGCGACTCCAATGCTCTGAGCGCTGAATCTGGAAAGAACTTCTTCTTAAAGAAGCCCTTGAACTCCTCCCAGGTCTGTCCAGCTACCCCATCCTGGGGTCTGACTGATATCAGGTGCGAGCAAGATCTCGCATCCGACTAGCTGCTGCCTCTATCTAGAGATCTGCCGGTATCCGGGCCAGACGGAAGATCTCCTCTATATGCTCGATCCACTCGTCAGCATATAGAATCCCCTCTGTCCCGAGGAAGTCTCTGGGCTCATCTTCTGGAACTGCTCTATCCCCGGTGTCTTCGGCTGCTGGACTGCTGGTCGAGCTGCGACTGTCGTAATGGCCAACTCCATGCTCCTGGCCTGCCGGGTCTGCTGTACCTCCATAAACTGCTGGAAGTAGGCGAACATTTGTGCCGCATCCACGTATCCTGTAGGCGGCGACTGCTGGAACTGCATCTCTGGGATGACTGGGTCCTGCCTCCTAGCTGGTGGAGGCATACCCCCTGCTGCTGTTGAAGCCCCAATACGAGCAGAGGTGGCAGGAGCTGCAGTCTCCTATCCCTGCTGAACTGGCTGAGAGGTAGCAGTCCCCTCTACAGCATTCCCATGAATGGTACGGTACGACCGCGTCTCCACCATCCTGAAGACAGACCAAACAAGAGTATCAATTTATGAGAAAGAAGCGATATAACAAAGGCTGACAGTTAAAATTCAAAAATCGATTGACAATAAGGATTTAGATGGCAATAATAGAGTTTTTCCTAATGTGATTGAGTACTTGGAAAACTAATGTCCTATATCCTAATGCAGGCTGTAGTGATACTCTGGTTCGAATACCACTATACTTCTAGTCTAGACCTGCATGGGCCACCACTAAAAATGTGTCACAACCCGCACCCTAGAGTAAGGGCACGAGACGTTGGTACGTCCAGCCTACGCCGCAGTGTCGACGGTAGAACGCTGTCCTAGGTCACAACATCTAACAATATAATGCTAACAGTTTATACTCCCCGAATAGGGGTGAAAATAGCAGAAAGTAAACTCAATCACAACTAAGGAATAAGAAGCACGATATGATATAGAACTCAAAGAAAATACAGATAATCAGAAAAGTCTAAGATAACATCTCAGCAAATATCCAGAATACAAGTCTCAGCTACTGAATATGAAAGAATATATACAACCCAGATCTCAAGACAGAAATAAAGTCTAACTAACTAGTCTCAAGATGACATAAGTAAGATAAAGCCTAACTAAGCTAGTCTAGGCAGTAGGGGTAATGTCATCAGCTAGAGCTGGTTCCTCTTGAGGGTCCAGCTTACAAGTGTCATCCAGGGCTGCCCCGTAGAAGGTATCCACATAGGCCTCCTCCTCGTCCTCTGTAATGTTTTCAACAGGTCCAGTCTGGACAGGAGCGAGAATAATACATCTCAACAGTTCATAGCAGGTTAGAAAATATAATCATGTAGTAAAGTAAGATACATGAACTGAAGGAAATACAATATGTAAACAGAGAGAGAACTGTAATAGAAATATCTACTATAAATAGAGAACTAACGGTGGCTAGTGAGTCAGAGTACAATATAGACATGTAAATGGCAAAGGATGATTCTGATGCTACACTACTTGGATATTATTCACATGTCCAATTCTACTCCCCCGTACCCCAATCAATACACAAGGATCCAGCCAGGTTATGTTATGATTCATGCAACGGCCCCCGAAGGGTGGTATATGATAGTCCCATAAATGGGGATTCTAGGAAGCCCAATAAATGGAAGGATTCAAGGAAGACTCTGTGATCATGAGAGTACATGTCACAAGTGATTCAATGAACCATAAAGCATAGTGATATGCCATGTAAGTGAAACGCACAGAACATGAAGTATCCGATGCTCCCTGAGGGGATAACATCTCAAGAAGGGATCCATAGAGTACTAATCCGTGTGACCAACGTGACAGTATCAAGTAAAGTAATTTAAAGCAGGAAAATAATTCTAAGCAGGATATGAAATGATCAGAGAATGTACTCGCCTGGTATCTGAGTGTCCGGATGAAATGTACTGTCCGAGGAGAGGTGTCTGGCTCCTAATCAGAACAGCACAAGTCACAACAAGTCTAAAATGATAACAAGATGCAATTTAATGCATTCTAAATGAATCTAGGTCAATCTAGGCCAAAGTTAACTCTTAGTCAACTCTGGTCAACCCTAGAAGTCAAACTAGGTCAACTATGGTCAAACTAGGTCTAACAAGTCTAAATTAGGTCAAAATAGTCTACATTAGTCTAACCAAGGCTAATCTAGCCTATACTAGTCTATCAAGTCCATACAACCTATACAACTTCCCAAGTCATTACACATTACCTATAGGCACACATTACTTAGCATATATATATATATATATATATATATATATATATATATATATATATATATATATATATATATATATCCACATATATATTAGCATACATTTACATACTTAGTAGACCTATATATTAGACATAAATACTCATATACATATACCTATATATAGGCTTAATACATATATACATATAGATATACATACACTATACATTGCACATAGGTCATAGTACAAATACATTAGGAAATCACCACACACACACACACACACACACACACACATATATATATATATATATATATATATATATATATATATATATATATATATATATATTTATTTATTTATTTTTATATATATATATATATATATATATATATATATATATATATATATATATATATATATATATATGCTACCTACATTATATAAACATTAACTATATATATATACATTATATATATAGATATACACATATTATATATACATTCATGTGTATATAGTGAGAGGAAAGGCAATGTGTGTGTGTTAGAGTGCACAGTGATAGGAATGTAAAATAGTGTGTGTGTGGTTGACCCATTCTCAGTTTTTGGACAGAGGAAGGGATTAGTGTTCAGTCACAGGAAAGGAAAGAAAACCAATTCAATCATTTCAGTCCCAGTTTTTCAGTCCAACTTCAAGTCCCCAAATATAAACCAATACTCAATGCAAATCACCCAAAATTGACATATAGCTAGAACACATATAGGAGAACTATTTTAGAGACTTAAACAGTGATTAACATCAATCAAATGGGCTAATTAATCAATTCAAATTCGAGTTTAAAAACTGGAAATACAGGAAATGTATATGGTATCAGGATTTTAGGGGAAATTGGAAATTGATACATAAAACAAACTAATATGTGAAACTAGTGGTTGGTAACTGTGCCCCCATGCGTTCTCGTGTCGTGTGTCCATGGGAGTCCACCACGACACGATACGACGTGTCCAGGAGTTAAAATGCCAAATCGGGTAATACAGTCTGTGCACTGTCTCGTGCACGTGTTCACCTAGGTCTAGGACACGACACAGGTGTCCAAGTGTCTCATGGTCGTGTCCCTAGGTTCGCCTAGGATTAGTCTAGGTGTCTAGGTGCCTGTACGTTGTCCAAGTGTCCCCGTGTCCATGATACAGTTGCGTATCAGAGCCCGATCTATCGACTGAACATTCAGTGCAAAACCCAGTGCGATGATGATTTCTCCCTCGACACGCCACGTGGTCATCTGACACTTGATTCGTGGCATGTCAGACACTGCCCTAAGGCGTTTGTCGAGTTTCGTGTCCAGTGGTTGCGTATTGTGTCCGATACAGCCCCCGAGTAGCAGGGGAGCTGTACAGTGCAGAAATACGTAGGTTTTGTGTCCTATTGTGTGTCCGACACACACAAAAACATGCTCAGTCAAGTGGAATCCCACAAACAAGACCTAGATCTAAATTTCCATTGAAAAACAATTTGAAAATCAAATCGAAATGCCCTTTGGGGCATTTCATCAAACACCTATATGTAGGGACTGATACGTGTCCATTTAGACACGAAATGGATACGAAACCTAGGTTTAGCTATACCTACAGTTAAGGTAGACCTAGGGCTTTCCAAATATGCAAAGAAACTCGAATTTTAATGGTGTTTAGATAGATTTACCTATTGGTGTCCAAATGCAAGAAAAGCCTCAATAGGGGGTTCTCCTTGCTAGCAAATAGCTCCAAATTGTCCACAAACTGAGATTGAACACCACAAACAGCAAGTATACCTAAATTAGAACCTATTGCAATTTGTTTGAGGGAAAAAAAGAAATAAAATGGAATTTCTATGAATTAATGAAGTTGGAAAAATACCTCTTCCTTAAACTTGTTCTTTCCTAAAAGAGGCTAGCCCTAAATGGTGGAGAGTATTAATAGGGGGGAATACCAATGTGGGCTGGCCGGCCATGCTAGGTTAGGGTTAGGGTCTTACATGTGTGGGCTATGGGCTTCTATGGGCTTAATCATTAATCAATGGTTCAAAACCATAAGTAATGACTTATGACTTATCTATTTTATGGTTAACTTGAGTCTAATGACTAACCATGGGTTAACTCTAGTCTAACTAGGGTTACATGGCCTAACCAAATCCAAACACAACTAGGATTAGCTTCTAGGTTAGTCTACCAAGTCAAAGCTAGTGAAAGTCAACCTAGTCAACCATCATTCAAATAATTCGAAAATAAATCCTAAAAATTCCCATAAATTCAAATAAATTATAATAAATTCAAATAACCTTAAAATTGACAAAAAAAACCCTCATACTAGAAATGTGGTAGTGACTGTTGAAGATGCAAAAGACTGAGGCTCAGTGCTAAAAAGACAAAACAGAAGATATGGAGAGAAGTTCCTTCATTGTTATGTCTACCAAAGTCTAGTACAGACACATTAGGACCATACATAAGGGACTAATTCTGTTCTTCTACAAAGGATCTAGTACAGATTCGACAGAAGCCTAGAGGGATCTACAAAGGATTCGATCTTCATCGAAGTGCAGCCTTGCTTCTTCTCGATACACACGCTGGAGGATTGACCGCCACCGAAGAATGTTCTGATTTTCTTGTGGGCGCAGCCTCTCAGAAGTATATCAGTAACTCAGCACTTTGAAAAAGCCAGAGCCTTCGAGCCAAAAGCGCAGCCACCTCCCTGTGCCAACCTCAGAAACAAGATGGTGGTAGGTCCTCCTTCCCTTCTTTTATTCCAGTAGCCAGTGTCTTCACTCTAGAGGCGCAGCTACCTGCCTGCGCCAATCTCATACACGCAAGGGTGTCATACCCTTCCCTTCGCAGCTAACACCTTCAATGTTCAGAGGCTTAGCTACTTACCTGCGTCTGCATAAGGCACAGGATGGTGATATGCTCACACCATCTTCATTCCCACGAGCAGTCATCTGCCCCGGATCAGAAGTTTAAGTCACTTATCTACAAGAGACTTGGAAACTCCTATCGCAACCAATGCAAGTCAACATGTCGCTCCAAAAGCACAGTAACCTCGCCAACCTGAAGCACAAGCCTACTTGTCGCCTACAGCATAGTGACTCTGGTAGCCCGAAACACAGCTTCATAACTTGCTCTATACGCACAAAAGTCTCGTCGTCATTCGAAGCCAAGTCCACTCGTAGCTTGAAAGCACAGAGGTTTCATCGTCTCTAGAAGTACGGTCTACTCGTCACCCCAGAAGCACAGTAGCACTTAGTCCTCACCAGAGGCGCAGGAAGCATGGGTATCACGACCCGGTCCTAATTACTTGGGTCGAATCGGATCATGCCCAGCCTGCACCGTTGTTGAGACGGCGGCAGTAAGCTGTATTCAGTAGTGAAACATGTACAGATAAAATTCTAACGAATATAAATCTTTTATTCAATTTAAAATTTCTGAAATACAACAACTACATTTGATACATTGGTTACAAAAAAATTTACTATCCAGCTCTACTGATCTTGGGTTCCAGGTTCTGCGGGAACAGGCATCAGATCTTCAACGACTCAAACACCTAAAATGTTGATCTCCAGTCAGGAGGGAGCAAAGTACAATTTATGCTAATCTTGACAATTAATTTAACAATAAAATCATGCACTTTTAAACAGTTTTGAAGATGAACAGTTTTGAAATAATACAGTACAGTGATGTGAATAGGTAATGAATATGACCGGATTGGGTTACAGTAGTATCCTAGCGATACGGTATGGCTTGTCCCCGTGTGAAGAGGGGAAAGCTAATACAGTCAGTTATCCTAATTTTGGATTTGGTCATATCCACTACTCTACTCCCCCAGTCCCCAACAGTACGGTCAGTACTCTCGAAAGAGTTCGTGTTTGAACAGTGGTTTTAAAATTGCAGTGAAGTGATTATTAAATAATTGTAATCAACATAAATGTACTTGCCTTCGATTATGACTGGATTTGGAAAGTCTCCGGGATGATGCTAATACAGTCCTCGAAACCCTACAATTGAGAATTCCTGACTTAGCACCAATATTCAATCCATATCTAGGTGTGCTAGTTACAATCTCTAGAATTTGTCCTAGTCAAATTTTAGGTTATTTACAACTCTACTTAGAGCGCGCTTATCGATGTGAGTTACTATCTTACGAAGAAAAGCCATTTTAACTTTGTATTTGGAAAAACTCGTAGTTATTGATTTACTTGGTAAAAACTTTGTATTTTGTATTATATATAAAATTAATAGTTTTCTTTTAAATGAGAAAACGTGAATTTGTAATAAACTTGTAATTTCCTAATTATTTTATTGTGAGAAAATGATATTTAAATTTTATAAAGTAATTATATTATCATTTTACGTTTTACGTCAATCAACCAACCAAAATAAAATTTACAATATTACAAAACCACAGATAATAAATAAAAGCTGGGCTTATGCCCTTACATTTCCATGAATTAAAAATAAGAGAAAGAAAATGTTAGTCTTGTAAATTACCTACAGAATTACATAATAATAATAACTAATAATTTCTAATTTAAAAATAAAATAGTATGAGTCTCAGAACTGGTCCAATCTTCACTTACAGCTACTCTGCCTCAACGTCCGGACAAATCGGTGCGTTTATTTCACTGGGGTCCATTGACCGATAAGGTCGTTGCCCTAAAATAATATCATTTCCGAAAATCGTTTTAAAATCATTTTTATAATTTTATAAAAATTCCGGCAGCACTTCCACTATTTTTGGTCAATCCAAAAAACTGGGAAAGTGTGTTACAACCTGCAAAAACAATCCCAAACTAGGGATACCCAAAAATATTTATATAAAACACAGAAATAATTTTCCTAAGCCAAATCGGAAATCCAGAATAATTTAGAATTCCCGAAACAGACTCGGAATTCCCGAAAACACATCGGAAACCACAGGATCATTTCCGAAATGTTCGAAATTCCGCAACAGAACTAATTCCCAGAATTCCCGAAAATAGCTACAGAATTCTTCAAAAGCCAAGTGCCAAATTAATATATGAAAAAAATCTCTAACCAACAGAATTATTCCTCAGTATTCTCGGAAAACCCGAGAATAGACACAGAACTTAGTTCTGTCCAAAAATCCATTATTTCAGAACCATAAATCAACAGTAACCATATTTCCGAAGAGACTTCGAAAAAACCGAAACGGTAACGTAACTACTACGTTATCGAAATCCCGAATTTCTGAAGAATTTGGTTTGGACCAGATATCATCATGGACTAAAAGAGAACTATGGGACTATCCAGAAGTTACCGAAATCGACGGAATCCGAAGTGATGCTTCGGACTCGGAACGCACGAATCCGCAGAAATGGAACCGAACACGTAATCGAACAACGTCGAAGAGCACAAGCTGGACGCTGGCCGGGCACAGGGCTGCCAACGGAAACGGCGCGCGGCACAGGAGCTAGGGCACGACAGGGGGTGCTGGAACAACAAGGAAAAGCTCGACCAAGTGCCAGCGAGCTAGTCAGATCCGCGAGATGGTTGCCGAAGGGAGTTCGGCGGGGAGGAGGCCGCACGGGGCGCGGGCCAGATACGGACGACGCTGTCGGGGCGTCGGGGCGGGGAATCCGCAGAGAGGGGCGCGCCGGCGGGTCGACCGGAGGGGCTCCGGACGCAGTGCGGTGGGGCGCGCTGGGCTCGGCGTCGGGAAGCGGGGTCGGGTCTGGAGGAGGCCGGCCGGAGGAGTCGCCGGAGTCGGCTGGCTAGGGTTTGGGGATTTGAGTTTGGGAGAGTGGAGGAGAAAGATGGAGAGGGAGAGGATTTATATAGGGAGAGAATGGGGGTTATGGAAACCCTAGAGCCTCCATTGATGGAGAAATAATTCTTACGGTTTTCCTTTCGGAAAGAAACCGATGAGGAAAAGAATGGATGGTTTCATCCGTTCAATTTTTTTGTAAAGGGTTTCATCCCCATTATACTATAACAAACCTATTCCTTTATGACAACCAACACTTGGTGGTGTAGTGGTTGTGTCCTATGCTTGGTTGGGAAGGTTGAGGGTTCAAATCTGTAACACCCTGTTTTTGAAATTGGGATTTTTGAAAATTTTTATTTTTATTTAATAGTGGTATTTTAGTCATGGCAAGATTTTCTGGTGATTTTAGTTAAGTTAAACCATTTCTAAAGTCATGCTAAGTCATGACTTATGACTTTGTGATTTTGGTTAGTATAACTTAGTATAAACCCTAGTTTTCCTTAACCTAGAAGTTGCCATGACCATGAGAGCTTAGCCATAGGCTTAGAACACCAAATTAGTGATTTTTGGCCAAAAGGGTATTTTGGTAATTTTCTAGGAATTATTTGGAATTATTTAGATTTATGTGATTTATTATTATTTAATTAGTTGATTAGTGTCATGTTAGCTTCTAACCTAGTTTAGCCCTAATCTAGAGGTTAGCCACTAACCTAGAAGACTAATGATTAGATATTAGCCTTATGTATAAATATCTAGTTAGATAAATATCTAGATATTTCACTTTTTAGATATTTAGAACCTAAATATCTAACCCCCTTAGTCAAAGACTTAGGGGCTAAGTTTGCAAGTGGTAGGACACCCTCCCCTACCCCCATGGCAGCCAAGGGCACCCCCCTATACCTACCCCCCTTCCTATATAATCCCATTAATTTCATTCATGATGAATTTACATGAATTTATACCTAGAAAATCCATTTCCTACACAAGACCACAACTTGATCAATTTTGATCCAAATCACCTCTAGTTTCTTGCATTGGACTCCCCTACACTAGAGGGTACTAGTTAGGGCCTGTTATTGAGGATTTAGAGGCTTTGGCATCACAAAGTTGAAGGATACACACCCCCCTCTCCTTTGATTTTCATTGGATTGCACCAATAGGTAAATACTCTCAAACTTAGTTAAAATCCTGTTTTTTATTCATAATTGCATTCATATAGGACTACCTGAACTGTAGGTCAAATTTGGTGGAAGTTTGAGTCGATTTGGTGTCCGTATCGGACACGTATCCTAGACTAGGAAACTGTGTTTGATGAAATGCCACTGAGAAATGGTTTTTATTAAAATGTAGAACAAATCATATTTTCTGGTAGCCCTAGATATGTAGGACACAACCCTAACCTATTTGACTCAAAACTGTGTCGTGTCGTGTCCAAATTGGACACGAACCGACTGCACGAGACCCTCGTGCATGCCCTGCTACTACTTACACTGCACGGACACTGTGGGACACGTGGACACGTGAAAATTTACACGAGGAGGGGGCAACCTCTGACATGCCCCCCCTCGAGTTTGAGACACGTTGGTGTCGTGTCGAGAGAGCACGGACACGTGCACTGGTCGTGCACTGTCAGCACACACGCGCGGGCACGACTTTGAGCGTGTCTGTCGCGTGGACACGACACTAGAGTGTCTCGTAGTGACACGGGCATGAAGCCCTATTCGTGGCGTACACGTGGACACGAGCACGTGGTGCATCGTGTCCTGTGTCACGAGCACGAGGCTTGTGAACACGTGCACGACGCTGTGCACTGTGTTCGTGTATCAGTGTTTACCCGTGTGGGGTTTTTGTGTGATTGGACACGTGAAACCGTGTCGTGGTGTCGTGTCAGGCACCTAGGACACTAGTGTGTGTGTGGGGTGTTAATTACCAACCCATAGGATCGAGTCTTAGTTTGGTTTCGTGGGTGAAATCGGTTACCCTTGTTTACCTACACAGTCCATTAGTTTCCTGATTTTGTATTATTTCCAGTTTTGTAAAATCGATTTTCAAATCGATTTTTAATATGATTTATACATTGTATAGGTGTATTTTAGTATATGTATATGTAGTATATATGTATGTGAGAGTGTGGGTGAGTTTTGGGGAAAAATGGTTGTGTGTAGGTGTAGTTGTGTGTATACACATGTTGTGTGTATGTGGACTGTGTGTGTGTGTTGGGAGCCAATTTCTGGTTCCAGAATTTCTGGAACCTCTCCCCCCCATTCCTGTTCTCTCATACTCTCTTGCTCTCTCTCTCACTGTCCAGTCACTCTCTCTATCTCTGTCTAACTCTCTCTCACTCTAACTCTCTCTATATCCCTCTCTCTATTTCCCTCTCTCTCTATATATGTTATATTATGTATAGATAATTATTGGTATATATAGTTGATATATATTGGGTATTATATATGTATATTGTATGTATTTAGTGTGTGTGTTGGGGTTGTTTCCTGTTCTCAGGAAACTGAGAACAGTTCCCCCCTTGACTGTTAAGTCTCTCTCTCTTTCACTTTCTCTCTCACTCTAAGTCTCTCTCTTACACTCTCTTCCCTCTATGTATATATGTAGTGTATATATAGGTTATATATATATTATATGTATATATATATATTGATATATATATATAATATATATATATATATATATATATATATATATATATATATATATTATATATATATATATATATATTTGTATAAATTCTCATGTAGTGTCATTATATATATATAGATATGGGTGATGATATTATGTATAGTATTCATATTGATATATATATAGGTAGTGGATACTTGGGTATATCTACATATATAGATATATGTATATATCTATGACTTCTAGTTATAGGTTACATGAAAACCTACACTTAGCCTATGGCCAAGATTATTAGCCTATGGCTTGGGGCTAGCCCTAATGGCCCAAAACCATGACCTAATTGACCTAAAAATGACTAGTTCAACTAGTCTGAACATGTTTGACTTAATCACCCTATTGACTAGTCTTTGTTTGACCTAATTACCTGACTGACTAGTCTTTGTTGACCAATACCTTAGTTGGTCGAAGTTTGACCTAGACTTGACCCAGATTGATCATGTTGACTAGTATTTGACTAGTTTGTTTTGAATGTTGACCAAGAGTTGACTTTAACCTAGATTTGACTAATCTTGACTTGTTTGACCTTGATTGACTTTATTTGACTTAGTTTGATTTCCTGTAACCTAGTATGACTTCCTGTGACCTAGTTTGACTATTAGAGTTTACCAAGAGTTGACTTTTGACCAGATTGACCTAGAATCATGTAGTATGTTGTATACTTTATTTTTACCATTGTGGATACATTGTGACTTGTATTGCTCTGATTAGCAGCCATACACCTCTCCTCAGACAGTATATCCTCTTCAGACATTCAGTTATCAGACGAGTACATTCTCTGACCGTTTCATATTTGCCAGGATTTATATTCTTGCTCTAGATTACTTTACTTGATGCTGACACGATTGTTATCACGGATTGGTACTATATGGATCTTTTTATGAGATGTTATCCCTCTCGGGAGCATCAGATACAGCATGTTTGTGCTTTTCACGAATCATCATGTATCTCTATGCTTTCATAGATTCACGAATCGCTTGTGACTCATGTACTCTCATGATTCACAGAGCCTCTCATGAATCTCCCATTTATGGGCTTATCATGAATCTTAACATAACTTGAACGGATCCTTGTGTATTGATTGGGGATGGGGGAGTGGAATAGTCATGTGGATATTACCCCAGTAGCTGTAGTCATGAATCCTCCTAGCTGTAGTCATGAATCTCCTATGCTATTTCACATGTCTATATTTTACTCTGACTCACTAGACACTGCTAGTTCTCTATTATAGTAGATATTTCATTACAGTTATCTCTTTTGCTACATGTATCTTCTTCAGCGTTTCCTGTATTTTACTCTATTGTATGCTTTATATTTCCTATCATACTATGCACTGCGTGAGATGTATTGCTCGTTCCTGTCCTGACTGGACCTGTTGAAAATATTACAGAGGATGAGGATGAGGCCCTGGTGTCTACCTATTATGGAGCAGGAACTAGATGACACTTATGTTGAGGACCCTCAGCAGGATCCACCTGCAGCTGAGGATGTTGTTCCAGTAGTCTAGACCAGTTTAGTCTAGGCAGTCTTTTCTATATTTACTTTTTGTCTCACATTCTGAGTTGTATTTTGAGATGTGGAGGCGTATAGACTCTTAGACTTATTGTGTTATGAGTTGACATTCTGATGTTATGTATCCTAGACACTTGGACTTATTTCATCTATTGTACTGTTCTCTTTGAGTTACTGTCTATCTATCTATCTTTCATTCTTCTACCTAGATGTGATTGAGATTATGTTCTGTTTGTCACCTCCATTCGGAGAGTATAAACTGTACAGGTACTTTATATTGTTAGATGATTGACCTAGGACAGCGTTCTAACCCGCCGACACTGCGGCGTAGGCTGGGCGTTGTTACGTTCTCGTACCCCCAGTGGGTGCGGGTCGTGACACGTTTTTAGTGGTGGCCCATGCAGGTCGAGTTTATGTAGTGGTATTCGAACTAAAGTATCACTACACCCCTGCGATAGGATTTGAAAAATAGGCTTAGAGAGAGTGGATACTCAATCACTGCTAGGATACTTTGAGAGATTCCTGGGATGACCCTTGAGAATCTCATTTGAAATTACGATTTAAACTCCTTTTCCCTTGATTGAATTTGATTTTGGATGATTCACTGTAGAACTTTGAATCCTGGTGTTAGTTGATGATTTTCAAATTTTTGTAGTTGTTGATTTTAATTTCTTAATGTTAGATTAATCTCTTTTTTTTTAGGGTACTCAATCACAATTATGAGAAAACTCTTATTTGTTTCTTGCCATCTAATCCTCTTGCTAATTGCCTTTCATTAAAATGAACTGTCCTCTCTATTTTGCATCTTGCTTAAACTCTTTCTACCAATCTATGTGACTGTATCCCAAACCTGACTTACTCGACATTTCCTCAAATCAAGACTTTATTGAGACCTTCTAACCTTGACCCTTGATTGATCGAACCCTAACTATATTCATCTAGTAGCCTATCTATCCCTAGGACTGTGTTCCTAAATTATTTACTAGATTCCTGATTAATTTTATTTCATGAGTTAATTTGATCTTTTTCAATTTTTGTATCAATTTGTCACGTCTCGAACTCCCACTTTCTATTCTAGATCATTGGACGTCCTTTACCGTGACTTAGATATTCAGAGTATAATACTAGCTGTTACCTCCCAACAAACTTCACATGTAAGACCAAGACTAGCCTACCTTCATGTAGGTATTCCATGTCCATTAAAACCCTTCTCCTTGTACTCTATTTCCTTGACATGATTTTCTGGTCAAATGGCTAAACTATAACCTCTACCATGATACTAAATTAATTCTTATTTCAGTTAGAGATCCACCTTGGCTCAATTCTTTCGACCTGGCATGTGATGGTTTCTGCTTGAACCCTCAAATACTTAACCTTGTACCTTACCTTGAATGCTTGACCCGATTGGTTAAGAATCTTGGACTAGTATCTTCTTTCATCATTTCCACCCTTACTTATATCTTATGCTATAAATTTATCCTTAAGTTTTACAAGCTTATCCTTTCGAGCTTGATCATGATATATTTTATTGGGTGTACACCCACTAATATATTATCTAATCAGAACCGGCTCATGATGGTCTGATCAACCTATTGCGTTTTGGTTCGCTTTTTCATATATTAATCTACGTGGATAGAGACACAGTTAAACTTACCCTAGAATCTTATCCACAACAGCCTTGACAATTCTCCTTGGAATTATTTTATCACCTATGAACCTCGTATTCATTCCCAGTTGGATTAAATTTAATCATGACCTGGATCTTCATCATTGGATGCTCGTGCTCATACTTGATTTCATTAATTTCCCATCTTGCCCAATCTCGATTTATCCTAAAATTGATCAACTTAGATCGTGTCAAGACTAAAATCTATTGTGATTGTTTGTACCTAAATTTTCAATTTTCTTTTTATGGAATGGTAACTTTAATGATTTCTCACTTGTTAATGACCCATTTTCATATAGGAGGGTAGACGACCCTATAGTCTTGATGATTGTTGTTTCCTTACCTTCCCAAATTTGGACACCTTAGATTGCTTAAACGTTTTGATACCATAGGACAGTATTGATCTAGAATGACTAGTGCACCTAGATGAGACCACAGACTGTTCCATTTAACCTGTCCCCCTGGTACCACTATTCTCATGATTTTGGTTCAATTTAGGCCATAGACCCTTCCCACTCTAAATTGTGATCACCGTAGACACGTTACCGTGACTTTTAAATTTGGAACACAAGACTAGTTGTTTTTCTCAAAACTAATTTCACATACGTAACCTAGACATGACATACTCACCTATGACCTTAGTGTCCCCTCATCATACCATTGTATGCTTCATTGCTTATACGATTCTTCTGACCCGAGGCTCCATCCTGATTTACCCCATGGAGTTACTTTTGGCTCCGATTTGATTTAAGGACACCTTATGACCTAAAACTGCCAGCCATTTTTGGACATGACCCAGTATGGTCTACTACCCATATTTTGCGTTGACCTTGTATGTTGCCTAGGTAGTCGCTT
>JANAVB010014790.1:0-34648 GCA_029216955.1 Iris pallida
AGGAATTCACATACCCCCGTCGGCTTCTCGCCAGCACCTGCGGCGTCATAGCAGGAGTTGAGGGAGCTACTACAGTTTGCGGACCGGAGGAAGATCCGCCGACCTCGATCTGAGAGGTTTGAATCTCGGCAGCAATAGGCTCTTCATCAACAGGGCCCAGACTGCTAGCCCGAGGAGCCGAAGGAACAGAAGGAGCCGGCGCATGCGTGTGATAGTACCCCAAGTAGAAGGAGCACAAGGGTTCCACACCTTACCCTTCTCAAGCCCGGAGAAATCACCGACTCAACGGCTACTCTTCCCCCATCTATCAACATCAGCCACCTCCTCCGGCAAAATGGGGAGGTCAACATTTATCTCCTATGGCCGCCCCAGGAGACAAGACCGGCAGAAGAGTCTCATTCTTCTCAAGTCCCTCTACAGGGACAGAATCTGTCGCTACAGCCTGATCGGTAGCCATCTCTATGTCCATGGTTGAAGCCAAGGAAGGATTCGGCAATGATTCAGCCGACCTCCCTTCATCATGACAAGGAGGGGAATCAACCCTCTCCTCTATCCCCACTGCTTCTGCTACCCCCGCAACAGACTCCTGCAGCTCCGGAGCGGTGTCATCGGAAGATGATGAACTCCATTCCTCTTCATCACCAGGAAGCTGCGCACTTGCTAAACCTTCGATATGTGAAGCCTCCGCTGTGGCCTTCGCCACCTCGGAAGCTGCTGCACCCTCAGGTTCCCTCCTGACCGGAACCTCCACGATAGCAGTATCCTCCGGATCTTCCTCCATGAGAGACATCATTGTCGGCGGGATACGCACTCCAGACGAGCTCGCCATCTCTTCTCGCCTACTCCCACCCGACTTTGGAGTACGAGGTTTTCTTTTTAGCGGCTCCTACAAAAGAAGATGGGATCTCGTAAGTGGCGGAACCAAAATCAGATTTAGTAGGATGTCCTTACCTCTTCGGACGCCGAATCCGATGACACCGTCGGTAACGATGCCTTCTTTTGCTTCTTCGACACAAGAGATTCAGCCCCTGTATCTGCACATCGTTTCGGTCGATCGCCCGAGGGTTCTGCTTGTGATGCGGAGGGGGCACTCCGTTGACCCACCCCTGACGGACGATGCGGCCGAGCCTTCCCTGGCGTATCCCCAGTCGCTGCTAACTGGGTGCCTGCGATAAGGCTGGTCTCCCTGTCATATCCGGAGGGCGGGGCAGCCATAACACAGTAAAATTTGGCGGCCGAGTAAAGAATGGGCGGCCGCGGATCGGGGACGGGCAACGTAAAACGAGCTCCGGTACATCCGGCATTATAGTAATGCCAAGCTCGTGCACCGTCCAACAAACTTCCAACATACCCCAGGGTATTACTGGGGTTATCCAACATCATCTGAGCATAACCAAATTGCCGCGCAAAACGGCTCGGCAAGTACGGTTCCAGGTAGCACTGATTCCGGTTCCGGTACACCAGATGGGACGGCCGGATATTTTGCAACCAGCGGAATCCCCATTGAGGTAGAGTGGTAGTACCTTCACCCAGGTCCCGTAAATCCTCGTTGGCCTCAAAACCCAAATAGATGGGACCAACTTTGGTGATCTCCCAACCCTGAAGACGGGATAAAACCTTTCTACAAACCGGGACACCAGTATGCGACCAGCTCCTCCGATGGAAACGACGAAGGAATGCATCTCCAGTCTTATAATCTCCTTCCGAGCCTGGGCTCATCACACTGGGATGATGCAGAATCAGCCATCCCATCAAATAGTGAAACGGCAGTTCGGCACACGGGAAGTTATTGTTTCGACCTCTGTCATGAATCACATTTCCAGCAAACTCTCTCAAACCTCGCTGCAGGTTACATACCATTGCGGGGAGAAGAGCCAAACGCCGACCGAAAACCAGCTTCACGGCTGGCAGGATTAAGTTTCGGGTTACCCTCTCTACGGCACCGGATCCGCCCGCAAATACGCAATCCCGGAGCCATATCATCAGGTAGGATGCCAACACCGCCTTGGGTGACATCCGATAAGCAAGATGCCAGAAGCAGCTGTAGGAGCATGCATCTGACTGCTGGTTCTCATTTCCTCGGGGATTTTTCTCCCCTAACCTGCTCATTTCGGACAACACTTCGCTACGAGAGAGCGCCGGTGGAGTGGAAAATTGTGAGGGATCCTCCTTGTCTTGTCTAAAGACATGATCTCTCCAAGCGGTCACATGAGGCTGCGTCCCGTTCCTATCCCGTCTCTGCATATAGTAATGATGACTCGCCAGTTCCTTGAAGACGGCCGTCATCTCCTCAGCCCTGTCCCCCAGGACTTGAAGTTCCTCGTTGGTGGGAAAGTACTCTTCATAGGGTTCCGACCCCCAAGGGAGTTTTGACACCTCGTACATCTCATGAAGTGCGAACCCTAATTCCCCCACCGGGGTAAATAAGGTCCCGGTATGGATATCAAACATCTCCAGGAGTGCGAGGAACATGTGCCTATTAAGGTCAACACCTGCCTGGGTAGCACGGATCGCGGCAGTCAACCCGACCTCTCGGAGCTCAGTTTGAAACCGCGACAAGATCCAGAGCGTCAGTTTATCCCATTTGGAGACGTAATGGCACCAACCCTCCACCCGAAACTCTCCTGTCGGGTAGGAACGTTCCATCAAAAACATACGATGTGTAAAAGTCGAAGCACTATAAGCAAACGTATCAATGGGTACATCACTGAAGAGGCTCCCAAGACGTAAAGTCCGCCAAGTGTAATAAGACCCAGACCGTACAACGGTCAAAGCATCCCTTTGGTCGGAAGTAGAATCAATTTGGATGACACCAGTCATCGCTCCCCCCTGAGAAGGGGTAAGCTCCCAAGACATTCTCCTCTGGGAAACAAGGCGACAGAAGGACGTCAAAGGCCACTGACGTTCAAGTTGCTTAACAGTCATATGCACTCCATTCGCAGTAAAGAACCAGTCCTCCTTGACCTTCAGTACTGACGAATCAGTAGAAGTGAGACGGTCTCCAAACAGGAACTCAGGCTTCAGGAAGGTCACTTTATCAGATGTGGAGGGTTTAATGACTCCACGCTCCATCATCCGTTTGAGGAACCAATACTGCTGTTCACGGATTAGGGTCATTCTCTCAGGAGGCTGATCCAGCATAAGAGCATCTTGAGCAGGGTTTATCACTTCCTCGTTATGCTCTACTCCCATTTGGTTGAAGGCAGCCTCCAAGAAAACTTCACTCAAAGGCGGGATTGCCATCGACACTAGTAAAAAATCAGAAAAAAGTTAGAAGAGAACACACAAATGTGTCTAAAGGAGAATGGAGCGTTCTGAGGAACGTACCGTGGTCCCACCACCTGTAGAGCCACGGCAGAGAGCGGGGACGATCAAGGACTTCATGGGTCTGAATCCCAAGGAGTTCTCAGGGACAGAGGGCATAGTAGTAGCAGATGACTGGCTAGACTCGGTAGAGAGGAAGCTCCTTGGAGTTAGGATGCCGGGTGACCTCCAGGTCGAGGCAGCGGGATTTCTGCTGATAGACTTGGCAGGAGTCTGGTTTCGGAATTGTAGAAGCATGGAATTTCACAACCAGAAAGCCCATGCGCCAGAAACTACATGCGCCAGAACTCAGACGAAGAACTTCACAGCAAAGTCAATAAGTATAGACATTTGAAGAAGGACTTTTTATTTATATATAAAAGTCTATTACATGTCTAGAAAAGGTTGTACAAAGGAAAATTTCTACAAAGGAAAGAGCCTAAGTCTACAGCCAGCGGCCATCATGCGCCTTCAGATAAGCACAGCGGCCACCATGCGTCTCCAGATAGGCGCAGCATCACTATGCGCCACCAGTGAGGCGCAGCAGATATCATGCGCCTCCATCCAGGCGCATCCCATCATCTCTTCAGCACCTCAGTTATGTGCATCCCTTCAGCCAAATTCTTCCAGCCAGGCTCACCTGGCCGAGCAGAGCCCAGTTATGTGCCGCTCTTCCAACCAGGCTCGCCCGATAAATGCCTCGACACAAAGCATTTAACCCTCTGGCTGGAACCAAGGAAGAGAAGAGCACCACAAATGCTGTGGCCAGGGGAGGCTTCGAAAGAGCCTCCAAAGCCGAAGGAAGACCGTGATCGAAACCACGGCTAAAGGAGCAGCTTTCGACACGATCAAAGTGGGGAAACCCCACTTTGCAGGAAGAGAGAGCCTTGCACCGCCATTCCGATCTACGGCTCTTCCGGAATAACGGAGACGAGGCTCGAGCATCCTTATCTTTGGATGCAACAGGCACCTTCCGCCTGCCTCAGAAGCCCTCGACTCCGTCTTTTGGATGTAACAGTCACCTTCAAGTGCATCAAAGACAACACAGCGTCTCATCTTCACCCTCGGGAGCACTTCGTCAGCAGAATGCACCCGTATGTTCAAGTTCATATTGGAAGTACGTGAGGGAATGAGAAGCAAATCTTCTCTCCATGCCACTATTTATAGGCCGGGCAGATCAAACCCACGCGCCAAGTGGATGGCCCTTCGAATTCCGTGCAATGAATTTACATTAAATGGATGAACCGGACGCCTCGAATTCAGCCAAACGGCTATTTATAGCACTCGAAGAGCGAGACAGCCGCATCATTAAAAGACATGTCCGATGCGCCAGCCAGACAGCGCATCACACGGAGGCGCCCTTCGGCGTCAGGCGCATCATACAGACGCGCCCTACAGTACTCGGCGCATTATAGAGGATGCGCCCCCACACATCTCCATACCGAGTGGAACGCCAACCGACGCGCCCACTCAGCTGTCCATCGAACGTCACCAATATTAAATGCTGAACTGACAGAGTTGGCAGTACGCCTCCCAAAGTCTGAACAGTTGACAGCTTTATTCAGAAAATGAAGCATCGGCAACGTCAGCATCATCATGACTCTATTCCGACGGCTACTGCCACGTGGCCACCCGCATGCGCCTCTACGACCATGCGTCCACACCCGCATGCGCCTCCACGGCCATGCGTCCAAACCAGCATGCGCCTCAAAAGCCATGCGCCTCAAATCCTTCACTGATATACAGAGAAGAGTCTCCAGTTGAAGTTTTGCATGCGCCTCAAAAGCCATGCGCCCCAGACTGATCTCTGATCCCGAAAGACAGAAGGAAAGTCGCCTGCATGCGCCTCAAAAGCCATGCGCCCCAGACTGATCTCTGATCCCGAAAGACAGAAGGAAAGTCGCCTGCATGCGCCTCAAAAGCCATGCGCCCCAAATGGTTTGTAACTCCTAAAGGTTATGAGCCGCAGCCTCCTCCTGCGCCCAATCCACGGCACAGCCCACCAGATCACTCCTCTCCACCAAATCCGAGATCTTCGAACCATGAGTCGACGACACGTGTCTTTTGACTCAACTCGTCCAAGATTTCAGCAACGGAAAGATCTTCCCCCTGCTACGTGCCGGCTCACAACAGCAGTATGAAGAGTTCTCCCCCTCGATCAGGGCGCAGCATCCATGCGCCTCCATCAGCAACCTCCACGTGGCATTCCCACACCGACGCATCCTACATGCGCGCATGAGCAGCCAGCCTGCAAAACTATAAATAGAAGGATCATCCCCTTCACACACAGGGGAGAGACTCAGAACATAAGACTCACAGAGAATCCATAACAGAGAATCACCGGAGAGGCAGTTCTAGACACTCAACGTCTTCCTCCTCTCAGCAAGCTCCAGCACCCAGAGTAATCAACACCTTCAGAGAACCGATAACCGCCGTCAGCCGGTCAACGGAGTCAACGCATTACCACTCGCTCCATTGGCACTAAGGACCCAGCTTAAACAAAAGTGTACTCCTAGGACTACATCTAAGTCCTATATTGTATTACTGTTCTGTTTGTATTAAGATTTCAATCAAAACAATTTTAATGGCAAACAGGAATGAGCCATTATTTGCGAGAGGGAGGGCCACTTGGGATCAGTTCAAGACCCAGTTCAAGAAGAAATTCTTCTCGACCACTGCTAGAGTAGCCATGGGGCTACGATTCCAGAACATCCAGCAGGGGAACCGTTCTATTGACGAGTATGCGGCAGAGTTTAGTCGCCTGAGCCGTTTCGCTCCTAGTCTGGTTGCAGATCCAGAGGAGATGACCCGTAGGTTTTGCCATGGTCTAGTTCCAGACATCGGCATTCTTATAGTGGCGAACGGCACGACTGACTACTATCAGAGCCTAGAGTTGTCCCGGAGCATCGAGGAGCGTCTTCTGTCATACAAGAGGCCGGCTTCTGTACATCATGAGGGACCGTCCAAGCTTCAGGCTTTCCAGCAGAGAGCACCGACGTCGCCCCAGCAGACATACCGTCCCCCTACATCACATCACCCGACCTCGCCAGTTAGAGCCCCGGGACCCCGACAGCAGCCAAAGGGAGGTTTTTGTGCATTCAGCAAGAGGGTAGGCCACGACGCTTCCATCTGCAGGAAGAAGTTGGGGCGGTGTTTGGCTTATGGGTCTGCCACTCATCAGCTTCGGGAGTGCCCAGCAGCCAGGATACCTAGTGGACCACTCCCGACTCAGCAGCAGAGGTTTGGGCAGCATCTACAGCAACAGAAGGGACCTCAGGGGAAGGTTTATTGTCTAGCTCTCGAGCCAGAGCCGGAGCAGGTTTCGGAGCCAGATTACTTAGCTGACGTCATCACAGGTCATGTTTATTTGTATACTTTTCTAGCTCTATGCTTGTTTGATTCTGGTGCATCTCATAGATTCCTATCATTAGAGTTTATGCATAAACACCATCTAGTAGCTACACCTACTGCGGAGATTAGTAGAGTGATGACGGAAGGAGGACCAGTGCCTATTAGAGCTATCTATAGATGTTCTATTTTTATAGCCGGGAGAGAGTTCAGGGGACGATTCTTTGTGATGCCACTCCCCGGTTATGATATCATATTGGGGATGGACTGGCTTAGCTATGCCCATGCATCTATAGATTGTCATGAGGGTAGTATTTTGTTCAGTCCCCCAGGCACAGCACCATTCAGTGTCAGGAGGACAGGGCCGGAGATCAGCCTAGAGCCGAACTGTTGTGCGACAGTTGGGGACGTAGCACCGCCATACCCTATCATTAGGGAGTTTGTGGATGTATTCCTAGAGGATTTTCCAGGGCTTTCGCCTGACAGAGATGTGGAGTTCACCATAGATTTAGTACCGGGTTCATCACCAGTATCCCGGGCTTGCTATAGAGTGAATCCCAAGGAGGCCGTAGAGATGAAAGAGCAGATTGATGACCTGTTGAAAAAGGGTTTCATTCGATCCAGTGCTTCTCCATGGGGAGCGCCAGTGCTCTTGTGCCTAAGAAGGATGGTACAGTCTGGTTGTGTATTGACTACCGGGCGTTGAATGCCATCACCATCAAGAACAAATATCCTCTACCTAGGATAGATGATTTGTTCGACCAGTTGAGCGGGACGAAGGTGTTTTCCAGGATAGACTTGAGATCCGGGTACCACCAGATGAAGGTCAGGGCAGCAGACATCCAGAAGACGGCGTTCAACACGAAGTACGAGCAGTACGAGTTTCTGGTGATGCTATTTGGTCTCACAAATGCGTCAGCTATCTTTATGAATTTGATGAATAAGACATTTCACCAGTATCTGGATAAGTTCGTCGTAGTGTTTATCGACGACATCCTGATATACTCGAAAATACCGGAGGAGCATACAGAGCACTTGCGGATAGTTTTGGGGATTCTGAGGCAGGAGAGATTGTTTGCCAAATTGCCGAAGTACGAGTTCTTTTTAGACCGAGTGAAGTTTTTCGGCCATGTAGTTACTGGAGATGGAATCTCGGTGGATCCCAGGAAGATTGCTACAGTTGAGACATGGAAGGCTCCGACGTCAGTTTCAGAGATCAGGAGCTTTCTGGGTTTAGCAGGCTATTATAGAAAGTTCGTCCAGGACTTTGCTAGGATAGTTGAACCCATGACGAAGCTGACGCGGAAGGACGCAGAGTACATCTGGTCAGAGGACTGCCAGGCAGCATTTGAGGAGCTGAAGAGGAGGCTGACGACCTCTCCAGTTCTGACATTACCTTCAGGTTCTGGAGGTTTCACCATATACAGCAATGCTTCTGGAAAGGGCTAGGATGTGTCCTACAGCAGCATGGGAAAGTGAATGCTTATGCATCTAGGCAGTTGCGGACTCATGAACGGAATTATCCTACCCATGACCTAGAGTTAGCTGCGGAAATCTTTATTGACCACAAAAGCTTGAAGTATGTGTTCATGCAGAAAGAGCTGAACATGAGGCAAAGACGATGGTTGGAGTTGATGAAAGACTTCGACATCGATTTACAGTATCACCCCGGGAAGGCAAATGTGGTGGCGGATGCGCTGAGCAGGCATTCGATGGCATGGTATCTGATAATAGATCGGCATTTACGGGAAGACCTGGAGAAGCTCGGTATCGAGCTAGTTCGGCCAGGATCAGTGATACAGATGATGGCGCTTGACATTCAGTCAGGTTTGATAGAGCAGATCCGGGAAGCACAGTCTACAGATGAGAGCCTTCGCAGACTTCGAGCCCAGGCTTTAGCTGGATTGCTGGATGACTTCACTATATCAGAGGATGGATCCTTGAGGCATGGCAGCCGATTGTGCATGCCGAAGGGAGAGCTGGTAGAGGTAGTCTTGCAGGAGGCACACCGATCGAGATATTCTATTCACCCTGGTGCTAACAAGATGTACCGTGACTTGCGAGAACATCTTTGATGGCACGGGATGAAGAGGGATGTATCACGTTTCATCTCGGGATGCCTAGTTTGCCATCAGGTCAAGACCGAGCGCCAGAGGCCAGCTGGTTTGTTACAGCCGTTACCCATTCCCGAGTGGAAGTGGGAACATATTACGATGGACTTCGTCTCAGGGCTTCCTCGTTCCCAAGGAGGGAACACTACACCAAAAAGAATAATTTGAAACATTTAGTATTTTGGACTTTGGAACAGTGTATAGGCGTTCCTAGACCTTGGAACACTTGTTAACCGTTCCAACCTGTAAAAATGTTACTAAAGTTAATTTCCTTAAAATAAATTTTTTACTTTATTTTTTGGAACGGTTGATAAATGCTGTTGTTTGTGTCTAATCAACCATATGATAGTCACGTGTTGATAATAAAAGTTTTCCAACCACATGACCCTTAGTTACAACATTCCAAAAAAAATCTAAATTCTTCCGCACTTTATTTTTCCTAGTTCCCTCTTTCCCCTCTCTTTCGATCATAGCTTCATCATTATTTTTAATGTTCCTTCGTTCCCCTTTCTCTTGTTCAGAGCTTACTATTTTCCTAATTTCTCTCATTTTCAGGTCAACTTCTAATCTCTTTTTTCTTTTTGGTTAATTTCTTAGCTGTTGCGAATCTAATTTCTGAATGTTTTTCATGTGAGATGCGATTTGGATCTAATTTCCCAATCCCTCAAAGTGTTACTAAAGGTTTTTTGTGTGAGTTTTGGTTAGGGTTTTGTAAAATTTTATATTAGTGGTGTTCGAGACGCCGAGGTCGCTACCCCTGATCCAGACATGCCACACTTGGTGAATGGATCGATCATGAGGGTCCTTTAGGATGAGGTCCCTAAGTTTTACATTATTATCATCGATGTCGATCTATTGTTACCCTGAGGAGAATCTTGTGCGTGCAGAACGAATTGTTTCGAGCGAGGAGGAACATCTCCATCAGTCCCATTCATTTGTACACATAATATGTTTGTTGAAATTCTTGAGTAGATTAAAATTGGTTAGCTTTGTGATCTTATTCATTTTGATGTAATAGAAACTAGCTTCATAATGGCCTTTGTTTAAGCTTGTGTTATGGAACAAATTCAGATAAAACTTGGATATTTATTTTGTTGCAGACTGGAACCCAAGTGCAAAATATTGTGGGGATGGTTTGGTGGTGTATGGAAGTGCAAGTAGGTTATCCTTTTTTCTCATCTATGTTGCATGGACATCACAAAATTATGTCCGTATCCGTATAGTGTCCGTACTCGTGCTCGTGTGCATACTCGCGCAACATATGTACCTATATACCTGTATCTATACTCATGTAACATAGTTTCTCACAAAAAAGTATTCTCCCAACTCTCTGCTTAATACATAGAATATCTATGGTATAATAGATCCTTCTTCTTTTTTCAGAAACCAGACAATAAAAATATTATAATATTCCTTAGCCAATTAACTATAGAATTTTCTTCTTTCAATTTACTTCTCTCTAACCTGTCATATTGGCTGGGCGGATAGACAGCCATTCTGATGGGGTGTTTATACCCTGCCTCATGGATTACTACTACAGGTCAATAAGTTCCATTCTATTTCATTCCATTTCCTATTCTATCATAAATGTGTTTGTGTAAATATGTATATTATGTACCACATGCCTGTAGGCCTTAAAAATAAAAGTCACGACTGAGTTGATCAGAACAAGTCCAAAAGATACGCTGAGTTGATCAGGACAATATTTAAAAATCACGCTGGGAGACAGCTCATTATTTTGTCAGAGTGTCATTATGACTGACAGCACGACAGTCGAAGAATGTCTTCTCGTATGCCACGTATGCACGGAACTCGAGAGATCACAGCCGACTATTGCGTGACTTTTGAAATCTTCTTAGCAAGACTCAGCCTTCACCAAGTTGGCGTACCAAAAGAGCTTCTTGTCATTTAATGCGACTGATAAAGGCAATTACTGTCAGAGATTTTGTGTCAGTCGAGGCACGTCGAATCAAGACAGCTGGCAGTTCTGCCTCAATCTTGCGTATATTTTGAGCCTTCTGGCTCAAGTCTGCGTGTATTTTGAACTTATATGTTCCTTCCTCAAGTCTGCGTATATTTTGAGCTTTCTGTCTCAAGATTGCGTGGATTCTGAAGTTTCATGCCCCACGTCTGCGTGGATTTTGAAGCTTTCTGCCCCAAGTCTGCGTGGATTTTGAAGCTTTTTGCCCCAAGTCTGCATGGATCCTGAAGCTTCTTGCCCCAAGTATGCGTGGATTTTGAAGCTTTCTGCCCCGAGTCTGCGTGGATTTCGTCTTCAACAAGTCTGCGTGGATTTCATCAAATTGGAGTACGTGGCAGCCATGCCACTGATCTCTCACCCGCGTGTCCTGTAACTTGCACACGACTCATGCATGATTGCCATGTGTCCAACAGTTACAGGCCACGTCCAGTAACTGCTCACAACCTTGCGTATGTTAGATCTTGTGTGATTTTCATCTAGGCACAGGTTGAGAAAACAGTTATCCTTTCAGTTATTTTTGACTCTATAAATAGAGTTCTTTTTCTCATTCATTGTACAGATACATAGTTATCTAACTTACTGTCAAAATTTTGAGAGCTTTTCTTCTTCGCATAGTCCAAGGGATAAAGCGATCGTCTTCTAGATCGGATTCCTACAGTTGTAATTTTCCCAGAAACACAATAAATAAAGTGAATTTATTTATGAAAAACAAATTGGCGACTCTGCTGGGGAAAACCATCTCCTCTTCTGAGATGGCAACAACTCAATGCGACACTTCGTTAGTCGGCTCGACGAAGAAGGTGATGACGATCCAATTCGATCAACTCGCCTATGAAGAAATGCAGCGGGCTAAGAGTGGCAAACCCACTTCAGCCTCCATCATCACTGCCAAGTCGAAGGGACACTCTGTCTATGTCCCTAAGAATCAGTTGGCAGCCAATGGTGAAGTCTCTGCCATAGTGGCTACTCTTAACACTGGCAAGAACTCTCCTAAAAGCACACACACTCTTGTGCGCTCGAAGATGACATCAATCAAAGGTCACGCTGACAGTACTGGCTCCTTAGCCAAATCTGTTCCAGCGTGCAAATTCAATTCCAAAAGTCACGCTGACAGTATTGGCTCCTTAGCCAAATCTGTTCTAGCGTGCACTCTCAATCCCAAAAGTTACGCTGACTGTGCTGGTTCTTTAGCCAAATCTGTTCCAGCGTGTAATTCTAAAATTAAAAATCACGCTAACAGCACTGGTTCTTTAACCAAGCCTGTTTCAGCATGTATTTCATCTAAGAAGAATAGCTCTTTAGCTATCTCTTCTTCTTTGCCAAGTTCTACTAGAACTGGGGGTGGTCTTCAACACAAAGTTCCTTCGAAAAGAAATAACTCTTTAGTTGTTTCTTCTGCTCCTGTAGTCTTTACTTCAGGAACAGCTTTGACTGACAATTTTGTTAGTCAAAGAAAAGGAGATGGTCTTTTGACTACTCTTCCTTCTGGACATTCTATGTCTCAAAACTTGAATAAGTCTAAGAAGAAACATTTTTAATGTCTTCTTCTACGACTTCTTCGAATTGGGCACAGAATTTGTCTAGAAAAGAGGGTCTGTTACCAACTCCTAATCAAGGGGATGGTTCAACTCTTCATTCTCTGCAAATATCCAGATCAATGGAAAGAAAACTCCAAGTTTCAAAAACCAATGTGTTACCTCCAACTGATATAAGAACAAAACTTAATCAAACCCGTTTGGGAAACACTTCTGGTGTTAAGAAACCACACCAATCGGGTATGAAAATAAAAGATCCGGATGCAGAGTATGCTAGAAATTATGTGGCTCATATTAATCACTCTTTATATAATCAAGAGCCATCAAAATCCAAGAACCAGAAATATATTCCTAAAAATACACAAAGAGTGTTCTCTGATGTACCTCAGTCGTCATAGACAGATTTACGAGAACACCTTCAACAGAAGAGAAGGAATAATTCTATGACAATGGATCATGCTGAATGTGACTTCCAGCCAAGAGTCATAATTCAATGCAGATGTCAATCAATGGTTCAGGACTATGTTGATCATGAATGTGACTTCCAGCCAAGAGTCACAATACAATACAGATGTCAAAAAAAACGACAATCTGTCTTCAATCGGATTCAATGTGAACCTATGCCTGATGAAGATGAGCCTTTGTTTGCTTCTGTCAACATGACCTCTCGGAATACTGGGGGTAGAGATGATAGTCCAGATGGAGTATACAGAGGCACCAGAGCAAGAGTCCTGGCTTCTAGTCAAAGGACTTTGATTTCTGAAGATGATTCTGAATTTCTTAGAGAATCTAACTTCCCACCTCTTCCTACTGGGGGTCGTTCTCCTATAATTGACTTTGATGCACAAAGCAATGATTCAGAACAAATGACATCCACCAGTTCATCAATAATCCCTCGTACAGTTACGACTTATATGGTTGATGGAAATACTGATGAACCTTCTTCTTCCTTGACTCCTCAAGAACAAAGGATTGCTTCTTTGGAACAGCAAATGAAGTCTTTGGCTGATACTATGAAGTCGATGTATGAACTCATGGAAACACAGATACAAAATCGACAGAGTGTACCAGATGCTATACCAATTGACACTGTTATAAGTCCAGTACAAGTTCCTCCAGCAGTACAATCCAATACTCCTGGACCAGCTCAATTAAATCCTAGTCTCTCTGGAGCTGGGGGTAGTGCTTACAATACTGTTCCTCCTTCCAACTATTCTCTACAAGCTACAACTCCACAATCCTCCGGAGTTGTCTCTGAAGAATTGAAGAATCTCAAAACTCAATTCGAGGCATTCAAACAAAAAGATGGTTTACAAAGGTTAGGCATCAAACAACCCTATCCGATAGAATGGAAGCAAGTATCGTATCCTCCTAAATACAAGCCTCCTACTATCTCCTTCTATGATGGAACCACTTCTCTAAGTCAGTTTATTAATCACTTTGAAGTGATGACTGACCAACTGCAACCAAGCGACGCCCTCCTTACTCGGGTGTTTGTTGGATGTCTCAAGGGAACGGCTTATGAATGGTATAGAAGTCTCCCAGATGGGTGTATTACCTCATTTGCCGGTTTCAAACAGATGTTTCTTGAACGGTTCTATGAAGGGCTCAATGACATGACTATATCTGCTCTTATTAGAATCAAACAGAAAAATAATGAAACTACAGAGGATTTCATTGAACGGTTTCGAAGAGAAGCTCTGAAGATGCCTCTTGGAACTCCTGATGCTGTCACCATCGACACATGCAAATCAAATCTATTGCCCATCATCAGCATGTGGACAGGATCTACTCAATTTCAAGACTGGCCTTCCTTCATAGTTAGTGCCAAGGCCGCAGAAATTAGTGCTGAAACCTTTAAAGGTTTAGGAGTGCAGATGACTCCCAAAAAAACAGGTCAAGGTACTAACAATAATGCTAAATCTAATGCTCGCAAGGGAAAAGAAACCCTTGAAGTTAATCTTCAGAGCAAAGATGCATCAAATGTTCAAACTTCTCCTACCTCTACAACTCAACAACCAAGAGCACCTCGCCCTAAAGAAGAATACTCTTTTGATGACGACGATGTCCTTGGTATCTTTGAATGTCTGTTGAAAGGTAATAAAATACAATTACCTGAAATCAAGAAACCTGATGAAGCTGGTAAGACAGATCATCCCAAATACTGTCCATACCACAGAATGTTGGGTCATACAATTCGTACATGTTATGTACTGAAAGGAAAGGTCCAAGAAATGATTAAATCTGGAGCTATCTTCCTTACTCCAAAAGAGAAAATCGTCACCTCCAATGTCGTCTCTATGCAATTTGGAGATTTTCCTCCTCAACTCCTTGAAAGTGGGATTATTCCTATTCCCAAGGCGACTCTTGACATAGTGAATCTTCCTCCTCCACAATCTGAAGGATTGGTGCCAATTACTATGGAAACAGGAGAAATCATGTGGATACATCCTGATCTAGTGGCAGATTTTGAATCTTCTCCTCTTCAAAAGACTACTTCTCGAAAGTCCAAGAAGGCTGGAAAGATTAAGTCATGTCATATGACTTTTCTCGGATCTGATCCTGACACAGAGCCAAAAGATAAAGAAGAAGCACTTGCTGGTGCTACTCGAACAGGAAAATCTTATTTAAAGGATTATTCCAAGAATCCTGAGGATACTCTTGATATCCCTCCTACTGATAAAGATGCTCCTAATGTTCCTCCTGAAGAAGAATCATCCACTGCACCTATTCCTTCCACTGCACCAGTTGAACCTGTTTCTTCCAAGCCTACGGCTCTTGAGAAAGGCAAACAACAAGCTCGATTTGATAAGCCAATCAAGAAGTCCTCTCCTCTTGGACTTCAGAAGCCTTATAACTTCGATATTTTAGCTCAACTTGCTAATACTCCAGCTAGAATGTCCCTCTTTGAACTTCTACGTCTCTCCAAAGAGACTCGAGAGACGTTAAGTGAAGCATTTCTTCAAGCTGACTCTTGTCTTGCACAGTTAAAGAAGCCAGATGCAGAACCTGCCACTTGCTTACATTACAACAGTGTATTGGAGATTATCCCAAATATCACCTTTACACAAGATGACATGCTACTGGAAGATAATCGACATGATCGGCCTCTCTACTACACCGGTTATATCGATACAATGAAGATAGATCGTATCCTCATTGATCCAGGGTCTGCTATAAGCATAATGCCAAAGAGTCTGTTGGATGAACTAAGAATCCCTCTTCACAAGCTTTCCAAGACGGTTACCACTATCTTGGGATTCAATCAAAGCCGAAGTGAGCCTTTGGGGAAGATTCATCTGAAACTCCAGATAGACGATTTCAGATCCAAAGTCACTTTCTATGTGATCGAGATCGTAGGATCTTACAATCTTCTTTTGGGGAGGCCATTTCTTCATGAAAATAATGTGGTGCCTTCTACTCTTCATCAGTGTTTCAAATACATTGACAGCAATGGAAGAGTACAAAAAGAAGTCGCTGATATAAATCCCTTCCATGGGGTTGAAGCCTATTTCAATGATTCCCGGATGTACAAAGAAGAGTATACAAGGGTGATACAAGCTATGGAGAAAGAAGATTCACAGAGTGAGACTTTAATAATCCTTGTTAAAGGTCGAACTACTCAGCAACAATCTCCCAAAACCTCTGGAGAAGGTTCTTTCATCATTCCAGTGAGTGGACGGATTTCTCCATTACCTCAGTCGTCTACTCAAGATACACTGATCATTCCTGTCAGTGGGCGTACTGCAGTTCCCGTATCTTCACATGTAAAACAGGATACTCTGCTAATTCCAGTTGGAGGGCGGATTACTCTTCCATCTCAAGCTTCAAGGGAGCTCACCTCTTCTGAGCCATTTGTTATCGATCTTAATCGAAACAAAGCTTCTTCTCGTTCTTCTTCTCCCCCTTTAGTCATTGATTTGGCTAAGATCTTTAAGGCTCAGCCTTCTTCCAATGTAAATACTGCTGCTTTTACATTTAATAAAAAGTCTCCATCTTTGCAGTATATTGATGTGTGTAATTATGTTCATAGTTATTTACATTTGTTAGATAACTTGAACACAATAACCATAGGAGTTGTACAGACTGTTCATACAGATGTATCCCTAGAATCAGTACAATCTTCATACTTTCTAGTTCCCAGCAGAAAGCCAGGAGACATCCCAATATTCTTCTACAAAGGGCCCCAAAATCCTTCTGATTTAGAAGACGAGGACAAAAACGATGATACTGGAAGATTACAACTATGTCGTTATAGTCAGCAATCTAAAGACATCATTAAAAATATGGGCTATGACTTCAGAACTGGCCTCAACAGTAGAAAAGGGAGAAAAATGCCTGTTCGGATTCCTTCTCTGAAATATGGGAGGACAAAATACGGATTGGGTTATACTGCTCCTACTCCTTTTATCAATATTGTTCATGAAGATCCCGAATCTGACGAAGATAAGAGATCTGATTCTTCTAGTACCACCTCTTGGGATTCCGATACGAGTATCGGTGATTTCTACTGCAACATTCTGTCTTCCAACATGGTCTCCATTGACCGTTCTGAAGAAAGTGATGAAGACGAAGATGAGTTTGAAATCTCACCTGAATCAGAACAATGGGCCCAAAGGTTAGATAATAAATGGGAGTTTCGATTCGAGCAAAAAGAACCTCCGACTGAAGATAAACTTGTTCAAATAGATGTTGGTGAAGAGGGATCTCCCAAACCAATATTCATCAGTAAAAGTCTTTCAAATAACGAAGTGATACATTCATCCGACGGTTTATCCGTTCATTTATTACCCACCCGACGGTTCATCCGTTCATTATCACCTGACGGTTCATCCGTTCATTTATCGTCATCCGATCATTTTGATATCTGTTATCCCCAGTAGAAATAGATATTCTATATTGTATTATTTTCTTAGCAAATTTGATATTTAGAAAATCATGTCCATATTACCTCTGAATTTTCTATCTCAGTATCATATTTTTGAAAATGATATCTAGTCTTTTGATTCTCGAATCCAAAGATCATGAAAAATTGAGTTCAAAGATATTTTTATGTCTGAATTCTATTTTTTCTAATCAGTATTAAACTAAGATCATCTCTGGTTTAATATCATTTGATAGAATTACAAAGTTTGTTTGTAAATTCTATTCTATTGAAATGTGTCATGTATTATTTACCTCTGAACATATTTTCTATGAATCTATCATTACCAAAACATCAAAACCAAAAATCAGATCAAAAGTTTTTATTTGCTTTCATTTCATAATCAAAACATGGAATACAAGTGAAAGTGAAAATGAAAAAGATTCACTTATTTGGAGTTATCAGCTCCATGATACGATCAAGAATAGCATTCAGTTTCCCTTCATGAGTTTTTTGAACTCTTTCCGCTGCTTCAATTGTAACATTCTGTTCATCAAAAATAATGATAGCAGACTGGCGACGGTTGACTTCTTCAATCTGTTCTGCCTGCATCTGTTCTCGTTCCTTCTGAAGAATTTCACAGCGTTCAGCTTCAGAGATATAAGCAGCAGCAACCTCAGCTTGTTCTGTTTCCATGACAGCAATGCGCTCTTAAAGTTGAGCTAATTCCTCTTTCATTTTCTTCAACTCTTCAGTCTTGGATGCTTTATCCTTCTCCAGAAGCTCTACTCTTTGACGAGTAGCTAATATTTCTTCGCCCTTTTCTACTAATTTCTCAGTAGAAGAGGCAAGAAATGCTTCAAGAGCTGCTTGTTGGGACTGTGCTTCATGCTCTAGTTGACTAATTTCAGTTGCAGTTAAAGATTGAAGATCTTCCTTCTTAGTCTCCCAGTATTTTCGGATAGTTACTTCCAATTCATCCAAGAGATGTTCGAAGAATATGCACTGAGATTCACAACCAGTATATCGCAGTTCCATGAGTGGGAACTTGACCATAGTTCGAAGATCAGAAAAGGGCATAGCTTCATCCTTCAAGAAACGTCTGGAATATGTATCTAAATATGAGTAAATGATCTCCGGATACATTTCCAGGGTTCTTGCTAGCCCAGTCTCGAATCCAGGAGTCGCTGACATCATGGAAGAAGAACCTTGAATATTCTCTATCCTCGGAACAGAAGTATGTGCGACCGGAGAAGTTGGCAAGTGTGAACTCCCTTCATCAGCATCAGCCTGGATAAGCGGAGTATGAGTCGAACTCAATGCTGCAGCAGTTCCTACAGTCAAAGAAAGAAATAATAATCAGCATATAAAAAAAAGAAAATAGCGAAAACAGAATTTGAAATAAAGTTCTACCTGGCTGAGGTTCATATTCGGTATGTGGAGGGAGTTTTGCTTCTTCTCGCAGCCGGTCCATTATTGTATCCGATACCTGTTTTATATGGCTGCTTCCAGCTCCAGAATTACTGGGTGCTAGAGCGTTGTTCGGTGATTGAGCAGGTTCAGGGCTAAGTTCCATTCTGTTCCCCTTTAATTTGTCTTCATCATAAGGAGTAGAGGTGCCAGCATGCCAGTCTTCTCCTCCTTCAGCTTCATCTTCTTCTTCATCTTCAGGGTAAGCTTCTGATTCGGAGTCAATGATATTCACATCTTCATGAGTCTCAGGGACAATGACGATAGCAAGCTCAGTGTTGACTGCCGCCGGTTCAGTCCTCTCTGGAATATCGGTTCGAAGAATGATGTCTTGACAAACATTCTTCAACAAATCATCAGCAGCTGGTAGCTCGGACGTTTGTATGTCTTCATCGCTTCTGGCCAAAGAAATGTCTTCTTCGACATGAGTCTCAGGAACTTCCGGCTGTCCTGTAACTTTTGCTGGGGCAGATTCTTCTTCAGAATAATCAATTTGGTCATCCAGTGCTTGAATGACGCCCTATGTCCCATGCTCAAATGGGATCATCCTCGTCTCCGAAGGTTCAATAGCTACTCCACTTGTTGTTGGAGCAGTTGGTTCCTGAGCTTGAACAGACTCTACTTCATTCTGTTCAGTTGAAGCTGTCGGAAGGTGAATATCATCAGACTCGGTCTTCTCAGTAGAAGCTGCTTCATTGATTTCTGGCAAAACTCCTCCATTCATGATCGTTTCTAGAAGTTTGTTGTCCTTAATTTTGCTGACAGACTTCTTGACATATTTGCCTCTCGACCTCCTTATCAAAGGAGCGTCGTCTTCATCAGTCTCTTCGTCTTTATCAGCGGCATCGTCCTCATCAACTGAGATACCGCCTAAAGATGACGTAGCAGTCACTGAGACTCCTTTCTTCTTTTTCCTAGATGTTGGAGACCTAGTACTCCTCTTGGAGACAGTCTCAGATTCATCGCTTCTCTTCCTCTTAGAAAGAGATACGAATATAGGGAGGAGAACTTCATTAGGAAAATTTCCCTCCTGAAACAATTCATACAGAGGTTCAACCTCCGTTGTCTCATCTTCGGGTTCCGGAGGAAAATATTGAATAACAGTCTTTTTCTTCGACCTCTTCGATTCATCCTCCGCAACAAAGGTTTTCAGATTGAAACTCGGCCTGAAAGTGCTCGACGACACATAAAAGCGAGCATATGTATAAAGCATCTTTGGCCTCGAGCTAGATAAAGGATTAGGCATAGAGAATACAACTTTTGTATCCCTAGCCACAAAATATCTCCAAGCTCGAGCTCCGTCGACAAGCCCTCCACGAGCAGATAAACAAGTGGTGGCATTCCCAACGTAAAGTTGATCATAGCCGAATTGTCTGGCAAATCGGCTTGGTAAATATGGCTCCAGATACGCTATTTCTTCATGACGGTACACTAGATGGGAGGGCCGTATCCTCTGCAACTACTGAAAGGCTACATCATCTAGCCTGTTCCCCATATCTCCGTCCATCATATTTAAGGGCATGCTCTCATAGCCCTGTGGTGGAGGGACACATTGGATAGACCAATGTGATGCCCGATTCAAGACATTTCTGCATTCTGGGAGGGTGTGAACCTTCCAGAACGTCTCTCCAGAGTACCTCTCCAGAAAAAGACTGCTACTTCCTCCTGCCCCTGGAGGTATCAGACCATCATGATGAAGGAGAAGCCAACCATAAAGATACGTGAAGGGCATCTCTATCCTTGGGAATTCTTCAGTCATCATCCTCTGAGCAGACAGCATGTTAGTGACAAAATTCCGAAGACCCGCATTCAGTCTACAGGTCATCGCCAATAATAAATCCAGCTTGTAACCATACACAAGGCGTACCGCTGCAAAGATAACACCTCTGTGTTTCCTGTCCAAGGAGCTGGAGCCAGGAACGATGAATCTTCTTAACCACAGGGATAGGAATCCGACCAGATGACCATTCATTGACAGACTCTTTCTGCTCTGTCTTACATAAGAGCTGAAGGTGGTTCCAGCTTTGAACTCGTACCAGTCTTCAGTGATCGTGAAATCCTTGCAGTCATATCTCTCCAGCAGATAAATGATTTCACTCTCAGAGAGAGGCTTGAAGTTGCTAATCTGATAACACTTCTTTTCATTTATTTTCTTCTCATCCTTTTCACGGTTCATGAAAAGGTAGGACATCCACTTCTGAATGTGGTTGCCAGCTTCATCCTTGGAACCCTTGTAATATAGAGTACATGTGCCAAAATGGCACATCATCTCTTCAAATAGATGGACCATCTCTGGGTTCTTCTCTGACAGAAAGTTCAGCTCTTCTGTCGTAGGAACATATTCCTCATACGGCAGCGAGCCTGAAGGCAGGTATGAGATATATTCCATCTCATGAAGGGCGAAGCCTATCTCTCCTTTCGGAGTCATAAAGGTCCCCGTCCTGTGATTGTATCTCTCAACCAAAGCCAGGAATAGGAAGGGGTTGGGCTTGAAGCCGTAGGACGAATTGACGACGGCATCATAAAGATTAATCTTCTTCAACTCAGTCTCAAAATTTTCTAAAGCCCAGTGGACCAAAGTCTTCCATCTCACATTCTCCTGATTCATTAGGCCGTTCATCCTCGACGTCGAATCGGTTGGATAGAATGCATTCTTGTTTGACATAAATTCGTTTATGAAAATGGGCATCCTGAACGGCATCAATATGGATGAATCTTCAGGTGGTATGCATCCAGGCTTCAAACCCCGAAACACTGATACATGATCCTCCGGAGCACTGAAAAATCCCTCCTTCCTGTAAATAATACGGCTTGCCTTCGCCTGCTGATATTCTGTCAAATATCAGGACATCTTTCTTGGATAGCTGGCATGCATAAGTCTTATGATTGATAAGCCTCTGGAAACCTTTGGCCAGTACATGGGTTATTTCACATCCCCTTCGAAGTAGAAGCACACCTTCTCTCTGATGCCCTTCGGCTGAGATTTCTGTGCTATGGCATCTCCGAACAAGAATGCTGGTTTCTTGTGGGATACCGATCCAGACTCTGAAAAGGTTGTCCATTCATTAAGCAGAGTAAAGTGGTATGATCTTGATTGGCCAACAATGATAGTCTTGCTTCAGGAAGATCAAATTGAGGGAATTGTACATGAGATAGATCATGCTTAAATGAGAAACTCAAATACCCTTCATATTCTGCTTCTTCGCTTCGGATGTTCACTACAAAAAATGACAGAAGACAATGTCAGATATATCTATGTCTATGCATGTATTACAGTATTTGAAAGAAATTTCAAAAGTCACGCAGACTTCATATGGATATACTACCATGACATGCTGAGTGATTTATTCACGTAGATGATTAATTCATGCAAAATCCAGACAAATTAGGATGAAAGTCACGCATCATTGCCAGAGTCACATTTAAGTGAAAATGACAAAAACACGCTGACAGATCAAGGCTAATCTATCAGAAGTCTGCGTGACTTTCAGCATGAACATTTCTGCCAACATGTGAAAAATCACGCAGATTTCTCATGAAAATTGCGTGAATAATTCAACATGGACATTTCTGTCAAACATGAAAAATCACGCAGAGTTATGAGAGCCATGCTCCTTTGCGTAAAACACAGAGCTTCGTAAACACGAAGATGTGAAGTATGGCTGACCCTAAAGAGGGGGCATACTTTATTAATATCCTTTGCCCTAAGAAGGGGGGATATATTTCTGAAGTTTATTGTTTTAAGATCCTAAAAATTCTATGTGGAGTTCATCTTCATCAAAGTCGTCTTCAAACAGTTCGTGTCCCCCATCACTTACGATGCATAGGAGCTTGTGGGACTTCCTGTCGAGGAAGCCTGTCAGTAGTGGCACGCGAAGAAGTCGCAGGGGCTTTCCCCTTGGCCTGAGCATCAGCCTTCTTGGGAGCCATTGCTGTTGAAAAGGAGAAGAAGAAGTTGGGGAAGAAGGAGTTCGTCGGGGAAGATAAAGTTCTCTTCTGTGGACTCTCTCTTTCAAATGCAAGTAAAGAAAGAAAGAAGTAATCTATGGCCTATTTATAGGCTCATAAGGAACTCCAAACGGCATATCATTATTTGCCTCGATTTAGATGCTTGATACGGGATCCTAACTGCACAGAATCCCAACAGTCCAATCATTTAGGAGTAAATATCTCTTTAAAGTCATCTCAGCGTGACTAAATTCATTTTATCATCTTGATTTCAAAGTATTTTGAAATTTTAAAGTCTTTTCAACTTTCGAAAACTTTGAAGGGGGTTTTGTAGGCCTTAAAAATGAAAGTCACGACTGAGTTGATCAGAACAAGTCCAAAAGACACGCTGAGTTGATCAGGACAATATTTAAAAATTACGCTGGGAGACAGCTCATTATTTTGTCAGAGTGTTATTATGACTGACAGCACGACAGTCGAAGAATGTCTTCTCGTATGCCACGTATGCACGGAACTCGAGAGATCACAGCCGACTATTGCGTGACTTTTGAAATCTTCTTCAGCAAGACTCAGCCTTCACCAAGTTGGCGTACCAAAAGAGCTTCTTGTTATTTAATGCGACTGACAAAGGCAATCACTGTCAGAGATTTTGTGTCAGTCGAGGCACGTCGAATCAAGACAGCTGGCAGTTCTGCCTCAATCTTGCGTATATTTTGAGCCTTCTGGCTCAAGTCTGCGTGTATTTTGAACTTATATGTTCCTTCCTCAAGTCTGCGTGTATTTTGAGCTTTCTGTCTCAAGATTGCGTGGATTCTGAAGTTTCATACCCCACGTCTGCGTGGATTTTGAAGCTTTCTGCCCCAAGTCTGCGTGGATTTTGAAGCTTTTTGCCCCAAGTCTGCGTGGATCCTGAAGCTTCTTGCCCCAAGTATGCATGGATTTTGAAGCTTTCTGCCCCGAGTCTGCGTGGATTTCGTCTTCAACAAGTCTGCGTGGATTTCATCAAATTGGAGTACGTGGCAGCCATGCCACTGATCTCTCACCCGCGTGTCCTGTAACTTGCACACGACTCATGCATGATTGCCATGTGTCCAACAGTTACAGGCCACGTCCAGTAACTGCTCACAACCTTGCGTATGTTAGATCCTGCGTGATTTTCAACTAGGCACAGGTTGTGAAGACAGTTATCCTTTCAGTTATTTTTGACTCTATAAATAGAGTTCTTTTTCTCATTCATTGTACAGATACATAGTTATCTAACTTACTGTCAAAATTTTGAGAGCTTTTCTTCTTCGCATAGGCCAAGGGATAAAGCGATCGTCTTCTAGATCGGATTCCTACAGTTGTAATTTTCCCAGAAATACAATAAATAAAGTGAATTTATTTATGGAAAACAATGCCACCATAAAGTTTATCATGATGCATAAACACAAACATGTACTCTCTTGAAGATTACTAAAAATGACTATAAGCCTTGTATAACGAATGATTTGTTGACCCATGTATCCACATTTGTATTCATTGTAGGCTGGACATGTTTGTTGGGATGATAATGATATGCTTCATGGAAAGCCAATATGTGTTGTTCGCATATCATTTGGTTATATGTCAACATTTGAGGAGGCAAAGGTAAACATTATTCTCTTATATGTCAGTAGCTTGAAGCCCTTGTTGCATTTGTTTGTTTGAACCATCTTGCTAAAAGCTGGCAACTCTTGTTTATAACTTATAAATTGTTACCTTTTATATTAGAACTTAAATATATTTTAGATTTCATAAAATAGTTTATATGATAATGTTGATGTACTCATTTATACCTTATTTCTTAGATCATCTTGACAACCTTTTCTTATTTGGAGAGTTCAAGAATTCATTTTGTATATGAAGACACTTTTAAGTGTCAACCAGTTGAACTGAACAAGTGGAAATAGGTTTTTAATTGTATTTATGAGAACTAGGTGGTTATTACTAAATTAGATGTGCAATAAAAGGCCATTTGAAATTTGCATGTACTTTTTTCTATGCCAAATAGCATGGAAAAGTTTTGCTGCTAAAAGCCATTTTTTATATTAACTGTTAGATCTTTTGTGATTATGTTAATCTCACTCTCTTGATTAAAGTTTTAAAAATAATCACATCAAAGCTCAAAGGTCTATTTTGCTAGTGGTGAGTGCTACATATAGGGGGGTGGTTGATATATGTTTCTTGACTTTCCAGGAACAAATTAAGTATATATAATTTTTTTTATAGATGTCTAAAGACTAAGCATATTTATGTATACTAATATAAGTACAACAATTGATATACTATATGACAATATGTTTGTATTTGGTTGAATGGGCCATACTAGGATGTCAGACTAGTGGATAACCATGAACAATGGTAGAAGTATACTTTTGTCTCATATTGCATACCTGAAACCATTAAAAGCAAGCCTATGAATTTATCTGAACCAAAATTTGGCTATATGTCATTCCATATTGTACCTTTTTTACTGTAAAACTAGCTACTGTTATCAAGGAGGTCATGGAGAGAGCCTTCAAAAATACAAATGAATCATTCTTCTTACCCGTAGCGCAAGTGGCACGATGGGGGGAGGGGGGCTCCCGGTGGGAAGACCTTGGGTTGAGCCCCTCTCTCCCGCACTAACCTGGCTGGGTGGTGTCGACGGGGTTAGTGGGGATGTCCACACACACACACACACACACACACACACACACACACACACACACACACACACATATATATATATATATATATATATATATATATATATATATATATATATATATATATATATATTTTATATATATATATATATATATATATATATATATATATATATATATTTATATATATATACACACACACACACACACACACACACACACACATATATATATATATATATATATATATATATATATATATATATATATATATATATATATGTGTGTGTATATATATATATATATATATATATATATATATATATATATATATATATATATATATATATATATATATATTTATTTTATATATATATATATATATATATATATATATATATATATATATATATATATATATATATATATATATATATATATATATATATATATATATATATATGTTCTTCAATACAGTATACAAGGTAAACTTGTTCACTTTCTTTTATTTCCTTTAAAACTTGTTATAGCTTACTATGAGACAATGTATAATGCATACCTTTTTCTTGTTTGTAGATCTAGTGCCTGATTTACATTTTTTTTTTCCAGGTGAAGATGAAAAATCCACAAATCTAAAACAGTCAACTTGGGTATCAGACTGTAAGTTTACCATCAAAATCACATTCTTCTATTTGACATGACGTTCTTTTTGAGGCATAGGTGACATAGTGTTACATATTTTATCATATGTTTTATGTTTTCTTATGCGTTCTATCACATACTCAGGTAGAGATTCCATGAGTGAATTGCAAGGATTTCATGAGTGACTTACGGGATGATGGGGAATAGGTCGACTTTGGAGCCTCATGTCAAGGTACTTTTTTGTGTGCATATTTCACAGAAATTTTGAACAATCTTAAGGCTTTGTCATTAAGCATATGAAATCTTGATTGTCTGCTTTTCATTTGTACTCTTATCCTTAACAATTTTAGATGTGTGGTTAAACATGATTAACATGTAACCCAGCTTGTTATGTAAAACCGCCAAGACATGGAACCACAATCGACTCATACCAGATACTATTGCTGTTAATCTACAACTGTAAAACTGCCAAGACATTGAACCACGATCCAGTAACACTGGATTTCCATAGTACCCTGTGATTATGAATTCCTGATTTTGACTACACCCCCTAGAGAGATCTCCAAGCTCAACGCTGGATTCTGGAAGAAGCATGTTACCTTGGTGGTGATAATTGTATGCCACGAAATCTTTAACAAACATGTTTTATATTTTATTGATTCCTGATTACTAAATTTGTATACTTGGTAGGCACCTGACAAACTGCTCAGTGGAACATAACCTAGGAATACTCTTCCTCCAATTTTCTCCCAAGGAGACACACCTTGTTCTAAACTTTAGCATTAGATTAAAGGATAAATTTGAAATCAGGAGCAAGACTCACTAAAAGTAAGCTTTTAAAGAGTCACCTCTGTCAAGGTATTCTACATACACCATAATGCCCATCTGTTCTCCTCAACCTATTCCTTTAACTCTAAGCAATCTCTCGTGATAGAGTACCGGAGCTCAATCTCTGTCCTTGGTCTCTAGAGGTGAATATTGGTTGATGATACCGGTGTTGTTAAAGGCGCAGCCCAGGCACGCCTAGGCGCCCAAAAGGCGAGAGGCGATGTTTCACCGCCTAATCTAAAGACATGTGAGGTATCTACTCTAGGCGTCGCCTAGGCGAGAAGGCGAGAAAGGCGTCAAAGACAAGATTAGGTGAATGAGTAATTAGGCGAGCATCGACGCACTCGTAGGTGTGTTGGGTGTTTTGTGCAGTTTTTACGAGTTTTGTTTGGATTTTTTTTAATAAGTTTTATGGGATTGTTTGGTTTTATTGGCTTTTAAAGTTGCATGCTTTAGTTTTAAAGGCCCAAATAGATTTTTTTTTAACTTTTAATACTATGAGTTACTAACTAGATAGATATAAAAAAAGAACAAGAAAGAGAGGATAATATCGTGGAGTAGAGCCTATCTCTAACTTGAGACCTTGTGGAGAAGAGCCTACCCCAATTTGAGACTTCGTGGAGTAGAACCTAGCCTTAATTTGTGAGCTCAAGATATATCAAAGGCTTCAAAGGGAAAGACAACAATATGGTCCTCTTCAAAATCAAAACCACTCTATTCAAAACTCATCTTCTTCAAGACTAGCACTATCACCTCTATGGAGATTTTTGGGTGAAGAAGAAGATATAGAGAATAAAGAGTCAGAAGAGAAAATAATAGAACAAACTCTATCAACCAATGGGGGCAAAGATTTCATTTTCGATGATGGTATTGATGATAATGTTCAAAATGATCTCTTAGACTTAGATAATAAAGATGAATGATTGTGTATGAAGAAGAATGATTCATTATATTATTTAGGAATGTGGAACATTGATTCGTTGATTATCATATGTTTGTTTTTCTATTTGAACAATTTATATTCTATCATAGTGACATATTTGTGATGTTATTGTTTTTAAACTTAATATTGTGTTTCATAGACTATTTTGTGATTTGTTAAGTTACTTCATTGTTTCTGTTAATAATTTGGTATTATTTTTACTCTTTTCTTTAGTTTATTGTCTAAAAACTCAAATTTGATAAGTTTTAGGGCTATAGGGTACATTTGGGTAACCTAACATGAGCTATAAAAGGTATTATGAAAAGGAAATTTGAGAAGCAAACCCAATGACATTTTTCTTCTTCAGGTGAGAGTAGGTACGCCTAGACGCTCCCAGGCGATGAGGCGAGGTAGCTCGCCTAGGAGCGCCTTGAGTTTTTGAAAATTCAATGATAATAATGCTGTCTCTATTGCTAGCAGAGGCTCCAATCACTATCTCCATTTCATGGAGGAGTGATAGTTTTAATACCTAGCTCCATGAGTAATATCACAATCATTGTCTGATTATAAAAGGATATACAAAATAATGTGTTTTCACACAAAACTGAGAAATCAAGACCACGTATTTGGCATATTCTTATCAGGTTCTTTTGATTCAGGACTCGGATTTTGCGCCATATGTCTTCAGAGATGAAGCTGGATATAAGAAGTGATGGATATGTACCAGTCCGTGACTTATTAGCACTGAATATGACAACATTTGCTAAAATTCCATTGAAGTCGCACACAATTGAAGATGTTAAGGAGGTTAGTTCTGCGATGCCTATATCTCTTTTATTATAACATGAGTAGGCAACTAGCGTAATAGTGCCTTTTTTTTGGTAAAGTTGCTTATTTATGTATAGGACATGCATATGCTACTGCATCATCTATAAAATTTGAAATGTTTCAGATGCTTGTTTATAGTAAGAACAGTTAATCCAGACTTTTTGGGTTGTAACACAATTGAGAAAGCCTACACTCAAAAGGTAGGTTGATGTTTGTTTTTTGATTAATTCAACTATTAAGATATACGGTCACTTTCATCTTTATGACATTGCCCATAAATCATACATCCAAAGGTGTTTATGTTGGTCCTGCTCATACACGCAAGGGAGGGGCTTTCTTACACAATATTTCTTCTCAATTCCAATATGAAATTTACTAGCTCCACTACTTGATGCAAGTAATTTGTTTTTGTCTTTTTGGGTGGGGTGGGGTGGAACCCACTATGAAATGTTTGCTTCACAGAATTTACTTTGAATAAATTGTATCCATATACGAACTCCATGTTTGATTTTGATAATTGTGTAGGCGTTGTCCTTTTATCTTCATGAGCAACTTTTTGGTTGATTTCAATCATTTTATTCTGGTGAATGGTATAGGGCTGTCCAAATTAGTGGTATAGTTCCATCCTAATTATAACTGTAAGAATCAAGTTTGCTACTATAGATATTTGGATTAGTTTGTTTGCCGTTTCTTGTATTAGTTGCATTTGTTGCGTACTATATGAAATTCTTGTACTATAAAGTATAGACAATATGTTACCACTATTATGGATGAAATAATGTGCTGCTCTTCTGATCTGTACTAGTTCACAGAAAATGGTTATATTGCACAGTTAACTTGAATGAAATATTGGCTTCATTGAATTTTTAGGCATATAATTTATTTTAACTGGAAGTGGTATTCTTACTCATTTCTTTGAGTTGTCTAATTTGCAGGCAGTTAGGAGGGATAATAAACAACGATTTAGCCTGTTGGAAGAAAATAGGGAGCTCTTGATTCGTGCAAACCAGGGGCACACAATATCGGTGATTCTTTTTTTCCTTCTTCCTAGTGTATTAATTCATCCTTTGCATAAGCTACAAGAGCTAAATTTGACTCTGAAGTAAACACTATTCCATGATACCTTGTGGTCCTACTTATCTGTACATGCTAGAGAATCCTTCCAATTAAAAATAAATTTGATGTAGGATTGATTGATTATCCATTGTTAATATATGCCATAGTTGTTTACTAAAATATTAAACATATGTGATCTCTAGTTCTTTCGTGTTATAGAGAACTGCATCACTAGGATTTAAAAAATATATTTTATGTCGCCTCGATTAAATTGTTTTGACTGCAATTTTAACTTTTTTCCTCACTCCAAACTCCTACTATAAATCTTTTGTCAATGATAGTATCTCTTGGATACTAGTTGAGTCCTGTTGGATTTAGAATATGTATAGACAAGCAAATATCAATAGTTTCTTATTTCTAATGCAAGCAGAATGGACAAGCAAACAGCCACTTTCTTATGTGAAATTAATGCTCATAATAAGGGACTCTAGTATCAACTATGAATCCGACCAACCAGTAAGATAAATTAATGTACTACACCTTTTAGTATGTTCTTATTTGTTTTTTGTTGTAACATACAGAACAAACACATTTCCAACTAGTTTGTCTATAATTTATCTTGAATAGTTTTTTTTATTCATGAATCATTTGTCTACAATTTATCTCAAATCGTTTTTATGTTACCTAACTTAGTCTAGCTGTTGTTTAAAATTTGATAAGTAGTAAATATGTGAGGCGTTGCTATGTTAGTCTACCTTTTGTTTCATGTAAAAATCTCATACAGCTCAAGTACTATGCATAGTTAATAGAAAAGAGGAAGGGAATGTGATAGAATATAGATGATATGGTATATTATGATAGGGTGTGTTTTGATGGAGTGTACTATGGTATATGTAACATTTTATCAAATTTTGATGTCACTAGAAGGTAAGTATTACCGCAATGATTTTTTTGTATATTTGGGCAGATTTGTTTCCATGTTTGTTTTATGACCGTAGTCAGTAATACTTGCACCAACTTTTCATGAGATTTCATGGCAAGGGTATTTCATGTAGCATTCTGTGAACGGTAAGGGTATTTCATGTAGCATTCTGCTGTTGTTGGCACTGGAAAATCTATGATTTGAATGATGAACCTGATTCCTGAAGTAGGTAAGCTGAGCCTATTCAGAGTATGTTTGTTTTGTGATTCAAATGCAAGCAGGGTCTCTATGAATGTAGATCTTCACTTAAGTATATGGCTATTAGTCTTGATGAGGTTGAAACACTTTCTTTTTGGTAAGAAGTTCTAGCCACTTGTCCCCCCATACGGTGAGGGTGTGCATAGTTAGTAGGAAAGAGGGGGTGCGATGTGATAGAATATAGATGATATGATATATTATGATAGTGTGTGTTGTACTGATCGCTCACTAAATGCAAACTTGCAATCAAGACGATCTACCTTCACTTGGCTTTTCTATGAGACATCTTTTGATAATGGTAGGTATTAACCTTCAAAACTTCTAGATTTTCCTTACTTCTAAAGATAATGGTGGCATATAGTGTTGATTTGGAATGAGGGGATAAATATTATTAAAGAGAGTTACATATACAGTCTCTTATTCTCCAATGTGGGACTAAATGCAAATATTGATTTTGTTGATTGATTGTATATAGGTTCATTGGACTTGGACTCGTACAAAGATTTTGATTTTGACTTTAAACTAGAAGACTCAAGTTTAAATGCAGTGTTAAGAAATTTATATGCGGTACACTGTCAATATTGGTATGATTCAGTTTTAGAAATTTTTTTCCACTTGTCTACTTATTTAGATCCGGATAAGGGTATCACTTTAACATACAATTTTTTGGTTCATTGTTTTGAGTTGTTTGTTTGGTTCATTGTTTTGAGTTGCTTGTTGGCACCGAGACTGAATTATACAGCCTCTTATTCTCCAATTTCTTGAATATAGTATATTTTGGTTATCTTAGTCTCTTATTCTTCAATTTCTGGATTTTAACTTAAAACTTGTTTCATAATGTTTTATGCAGGTGCTGCTATTTGTCGTCGTCCAAATCTCCATCATTCGTTTGGAGAATAACTTTTGGGATCATCTATTACAGAACTAAAATTTGTAAACATATTATCATTTGCGATCGAGCTACATTTTTTTATTTGTAACTTTTGGGATCATCTTAGAGAACTAAAATTTGTAAACAAATTATCTTTTGTGATCGAGCTACATTTTATTATTTGTAACTTTTGGGATCATCTTTTAATGACATTTTATAACGACGAATATTTAAAATATGTTATTAGTTGTTCTGTATTAAGTTGACAGCTTTGGTTAATTTAGTGGACCTCTTGGATGTTGATTCAGGAAATGTGTGGAATGCACCATTTATTGTGTTTTAATGGTAATTTCATGAATCATCATATTTGTGGTTCAAACTAAATTTTTTTGTGAAATTAAAATTAAAAAAAAGGCACATGAACGCTAATAAATTGTTTCAAACTAGCTACTTGTATATTGCAAAAAGTGTTGAAAATTACATTTAGGTACACACATAAAATGTTTCAACTGATAGTTAGAAACAATTCATAAGCGTTTCAAAAAATACTTTAGAAACACATTATATGTGTATCAAAATCTAATTTTAGGAACATTTCAAAGTCGTTCCGAAATTATTTTAGGAACACATTATATGTGTTTCAAAATCTAATTTAGGAACATTTGATAACCGTTCCAAACCAAATTTAGGAACGCTTTATAACCGTTCCAATAATTGCAACGCCACTTTTAGGAACGGTTTTCAAATGTTCCTAAAAATATTAGGTACATATTAAAAGTGTTCCTAAGTGCCCATTTTGGTGTAGTGGAAGGATGCTATTTGGGTCATCGTGGACAGGCTGACGAAGTATGCGCACTTCATACCCTTCAAGGTGGGGCTTTCCACCGAGAAGTTGGCAGAGCTATACATGCAGCAGATAGTTCGCCTACACGGAGTGCCGGTGAGCATCGTGTCGGACAGAGACAGCAGATTCACATCCCACTACTAGAGGAGCTTGCAGGAGGAGTTGGGCAGTAGGCTCAAGTTCAGTACGGCGTACCACCCGCAGATAGATGGGCAGTCCGAGAGGACGATACAGACACTGGAGGATATGCTGAGGACCTGCGTGCTGGACTTCGGAGGATCATGGGAGAGCCATCTGTACTTGGTAGAGTTTTCATACAACAACAGCTACCAAGCCAGTATCGATATGTCTCCTTTCGAGGCGCTATATGGACGACGATGCCGTACACCGCTCTTTTGGGATGATGTTGGAGACAGAGTTATGCTTGGGCCAGAGATGATCACAGATACAGCAGTGAAAGTCGGGATGATCAGAGACAGGCTCAGAGTAGCTCAGGATAGGCAGAAACACTGGGCTGATGCTAGTCGCAGACCGATGGAGTTCGCAGACGGTGATATGGTGCTAGTAAAGATATCACCTACTAGAGGGACGATCCGGTTCGGACGAGGAGGGAATCTGAGCCCCAGATACATCGGACCATTCGAGATACTTGGCAGGATTGGAGAGGTAGCTTACAGGGTTGCACTTCCACCCAACCTAGCAGGAGTTCACGATGTCTTTCACGTATCTCAGCTGAGGAGATATGTTCCATAACCCAGTCATGTGCTAGATCATTCAGAGTTGGAGGTCGGACAGAGCCTTACAGTTTCTGAGCAGCCAGTGGAGATATTAGACAGGAGAGAGAAGAGGCTGAGGAACAAGATTATACCCTTAGTACGAGTAGCTTGGAGCCGTCACTCTCCGGGTGAATCTACTTGGGAGAGGGAGTCGGACATGAGGGAGAGATACCCTTACTTGTTCGATCCAACCGCTGCGAGGGAACCACCCGTTCCCGCTTGATACCTTAGAGGTTAGTTTCGATCATAGCGTTAGTCATTTGTTGCATTGCTTGTTATGTTAGATTATTGTTGGGTCTTCAATCCTTGTGAATTTCGAGGACAAAATTTTTCAAGGAGGGAAGACTTCTGAGCCCCTAAATTTACTTAATTAGTGTTAATTAATTATTAATGTCATATTTAGCCTTAAAATTATTATTAGGATTTTTAGGAATTATTTTAGAATTTTTAAATGATTTTTAAATGAGTTTTAAATACAAAAATATCAATTTACAATTTTCTAAAATGTTTTAATATCATTCTGTAATTTTTAGAATTGTTTTTATATCGTTATGCAATTAATTAGATTGTTAAAATATAGGTTTGCAATTTCCTATTTGTTTTATGCAAATTTTATTTGCATATAGCTACTGTTAGGGGCCTAGTTGCAAAACCTAAACATCTAGGGACTGTTCTGTAAAACAGCCGTCACCCACCCCCGACGACTCGGCTGGCCGACTGCCACGCCGATGACGACCACCGACCCACTTTTCCCGGCCGGCCATCGCCCTAACTACCTATAAATACCCCCTCCTTCGACCCCAGACCGAACCCTAACCCTATCCACCGCCACGACCACCGTAGTTCTCTTAACTCCGGTAGGTCCTAAACCATAACTCTGGCGTACCGTACCACCGCCTTACCGACCATCATCGTCGGTCGCCACCACCACCATTCGGTTCGCCTCAACGAGACGACCGCAGCGCCACCCGAGCGCCCCGACCCCGACGTCTCCTCCGCCCAGTCGCCATCCTGACAGCAACCCGACTTCGGACACGTACGTGTCAGTGCTATCTCTGTGTCATATTTGTGTGTCGAATTCACGTGGATGACTCGCCAGGAAACGGGCAATCTATGGGTAAGCTTGGACACGGCCGAATCAATTCGTGCGTGTCGTGCTGAGTGTAGACACAAGACTCTATGTCGTGTTTCATTAGCCGTGTCCCTAACTGTCAGGACACGGTATAGCATAACGGGTTGGGTTTGTTTTTTAATGGGTTAAAAACCATTAACTAAATGAACTCTTTATTTTAACCCAAGCCCCACCCTAACAGCTAGCCCGCTTAGGCCCACTGGCCAGCGGGTGGGGCTTTAAGATTTCACCCTTCAAACAGAGGGCCGAGTTCGAGCCCTCTCTCTGTTTTTTTGTTTCTTTTTCTTTTTCTTTTTCTTTTTCTTGCTTTTGTTATATATTTATATATATATATATATAT
>JANAVB010014791.1:0-31895 GCA_029216955.1 Iris pallida
CACCTTACTCTGTGAATATTATATTTCTTATTTTCAGTTGTTATTTTTAAATTTCTTATTTTTTGATATTTAAACTGTGCGTCCAAGTCACACTTGGGTGCAAGCGACTCTATCGGTCGTTTTTCCTCGCTTTATTTATTTCTCTTGCATTGACTTAGTCAAGTGACCACCCATTGATGTTGAGGTATTGATATATCTGATACGCCTTGACACTTGTTATCACGTGATGTGATCCACCTGTAGGACACGTATCCGCGTAGTCGGCTGGCCACCAATACGTGTGGAGCGTGCGACAGATAGGGTAACTGCCAATAGAATGCATGCTAGAAGACTTGGCGGTTACTAGAGGTACATGTCTGTCATGGAGATGATACTAGGCATTGGGTGGGAAACAATACCTGACGTATGAGCTTCGATTGCACTTTCCTTGTAACCCGGAAGCTCCGCTGGAGATACGGTATGTTTAGCCTCTCAGGTTTGCCACTGTCGTTCTTGGAACGTCATGCGCTTGGTCACTGGTGCCCAAGAGGGGACTATACCGGATCCTATATTCAGCCAGGGCTCATGTGTCGAAGGATTGTATCTCAACTGCATATTCACAGTAGAATGGTCAGGAAACCGATTGCATGCATACCTTTTTATCTTATTATATTATTACAGTTTATATGGCATGGTATTTTCTTGTATCTTGCTACGTCCCTCTGAGGACCTGGTTATCTCTCCAGGGTTAGACGATTTTCCATAGGAGTACGGAGCGGCGTTGGAGCTATCCTACATCGATGACGAGGCAGTACCTTTTGACTTATAGTCTATTTCTTATCTGAGACAGTTGTAGACATTATTTTTATATCTCATTTTTGGACAAGCATTTTCTAGGTATATATTTTACATTGAGTGCATTTTTGATGTTTTTTCAGCGTCTGGAGCTGTTTGGAGATTGTGACTTTCTTAGCCGACATTGTGATTTCTTGGAACTTGCCACTTTGTGCCATCAGGCAAGATACCTTGCCACCTTACTCTATGATTATTTTACTTTATTTTCCTGTTATTTATTTTCAGTTTCATATATATTGCTTTATGTTTTACATCACTGTGCGTCCAAGTCACACTTGGGTGCAAGCGACCATATCGGTCGTTTTATTTGCTTTTACATTATTTTTGCATTGACTTAGCTTAGTGACTACCCATTGATGGTGAGGTATTGGTATATCTCATACGGCCTTGACACATACTTTACCACGTATTGTGAGTCTCATGTAGGATACGTACTCGCGTAGTCGGCCGGCCACCGATACGTATGAGGCGTGCGACGGATAGGAGTAACTGCCAATAGATTGCATGCTAGTAGACTTGGCAGTTACTAGAGGTACATATGAGTCATGGATATGACTCTAATAGGCATTGGGTGGGAAAAACAGTTCCTTAACGTATAGGTCATATATGCACTGTCCTGATTGCCGGTTATCTCCAATGTGAGGTACGGTCCTGATAGCCGGTTATCTCCAGTGGGAGGTACGGTCCTGATAGCCGATTATCTCTAATGAGAGGTACGGTCCTGATTGCTGGTTATCTCCAGTGGGAGATACGGTCCTGATTGCCGGTTATCTCCAGTGGGAGGTACGGTCCTGATTCCTGTTATTCCTGATCCTGCCCATGCGTCAAAGGTTTATTCTTATTATATTTTTACTGTAGAACTGGTAGGCACCCTGTTGCATGCATCCCTTTTCTCTCTATTATATTATCACAGTTTATATGGCATGGTATTTTCTTGTATCTTGCTACGTCCCTCTGAGGACCTGGTTATCTTTCCATGATTAGACGACTTCCCGCAGGAATACGGAGCTACTCTGGATCCAGCTTACATTGATACCGAGTCAGTTCTTACTGATTTCTAGTCTATTCTTTGTTTGAGACATTAGTGGACATTATTTTTACATCTCTTTTCTTTCTATTTTGCGGAGGTTGGACTCCGATCTTGTGAGACTATTTTTTATAGCTGTTTGGAGTGAGCATGTTCACCCGGCTATCTTTTGATACTCTTATTTATTATTTGGACTCTATATTCTTCTGTGTTAAGCTGTGATCAGATTAGATTAAGTTATTCTGGCCTATGATTATTTTATTTATAGCTTATGTACATATATGAGGATTCCACATACTGGAGTATTCTTCGTATATGTGCAGCTGGCATGTTCACGTTCTTGGTCCTATGTATTATGGGACTGGAGCGTTACAACTATTTAATTCAAGCACGATGACTATTCATTTCTGTGGAGTGCGCAGCGTGTTTCATGATTATATTCATTTCTCTGTTCAAGCAACTCTTAGGGACAATTATAAATACGATATCATATCTTTTCTTTAGTGGAACATAGCATTTCTTTACAACAGATTAATCTCTGCAAGCAATTCATGTAGAAAACTCAAGTAATACATATGTATCACTTTTTCAGTAATTTTTACCATAGCCGACTGTCCATCCCTGCACAAGACAAGGATTAGCATAAACAAAATATAACCAACATTATTATTCCCTATTCGTATCTGCATCGTTAGCTCTTAGTAAAATATTCTTGACACATGCATACTCGATTGGCAACTGTGACTCTCCGGTTCAGCTCTCTACCAACAAATACCTATCTGTATAATGGTCTATGAAAAATCCCATGACTAGCCGCTATGACTCTCCTGTTCAGCTCGTCGCTAAGGACTCAGATATCGACTCCCATTTTCACATGGAGGCCCTAATCTCTCCTAGGTCGAGTGGTTCCAAGCGCCCCCAGATTCCACCCGAGAGACAAATTTTACTCGTGCACAAGTTGTCCGAGACCAATGCATTCTCTAGCAGTTCTATCAGAAAAAACAGATTTGTGATCAGATGTACGACATGTTCATTTCATGCCTTGACAGATATATGACATGTTCTTTTCATGCCTTTGCAGATGTATGACACGTTCATGCCTTTCTTCTTTTCTGATCACATAGCCAACAACTTCTCTTTTTCTTATCAAGCATATAATGAGTCATATTCAGAACAAAGATCTATATTAGGATGGCAACATCTCATTTGATTTAACATAGCAAACATTTAGTTCTTTTTATCAGGCAATAATCTTTCTTTAGCATACAGGCATCAGTACGGTTGTTATTAGCAGGCAATAATTCTTCTTAGCATACAGGTTATATCTTTTCTTTTTCTTGTTCTTAGCATGGCAGCATATGGATTCTTTTATAAGCATATTCAATGATTTACCATCTTGTTGTTAGCAATAGCATTCAATCAAAAACTTAGGTTCTTATTATGCGTAAGCGAATCAGCAAATAAGACTTCGTCCACTCACTCAGATCAATCGTCTTCTGTTGCAGAGCTAGCAATCCAATCTTTCTGTCTATTTAGTGCCTTCGCGGAGCAGGGCACTACAGTAGCGAGGACGTTGGAGTTGGTCAGACGTACACACAGACAGAGGTTACAAGCAAGTGTACGTCATCGCTATAGATTATTTCTTTCTTTTACTATTGTTTCTATTTTAGTTTATCATAACGTAGGTTTTAGTCAATATTTAGTGTCTGTATTGGATTCGGGTGCCGATGTCTAATTATTGACATTGTATATTAATATTAGGCATTGCATGCATTATGTCGTATAAATTGACACGATAGACAACAAGACACTCACCCGATTCATGATACAGTCTATATGATTATTCATGGTTATAGACTTCGTGATAGGATACTAGATCGTTACTTGCACTTTGATTTACAAGTCTCGACTTACTAGATCTAGACATGAGGTGGGGAGAACTTGACTACGATATCAGACTAGTTGTATTGTGGCCTATTATTATTATGTATCTTTATCTCTGTAGCAGAGTTCTGTCATTTGTTTTTATTGATTGTCCTTGGTTCCATAACACAGTATTGGGGGCAATAGCCTGCTAAGGAGCTTGTGAGCCTCAGTGGTTAAGTCTGATATTCTAGAACATGTTCTCACATGCATATAATCGGATATAGTAGATACCCTTAGATCATATTTTCTTTTTTGTATATTGGCATGTTGTATGCACCTTGTTATGTCCTCTGAGGACCTGATGATCTCTTCAAATATTCGACTGAGCGGAGTTGGATGCTGATCATGATTGTTGTAATTTACTGTTTCAGGTATCTCTTGCGGTTACATATTCATATCTTGTTATTTATATTCTACTTGTTAGTCTAGTATCTGTAAACTCAAGTTATTCTTTCGAGTCTATTCGGACAAATGTAGCATGGGGAGCACACTATGTTATATATTGTTCATTCTTGTATTCTATATTACTATGGATTGAGACTAAGGGATATTGTTAATTAGTGTAGATAGTTGGTCGTTACTATACAGCTTATACGTATTCAAGCTGGGCAGGAGTCCAATTAATATGTAGCTAGCATGTATACGCATTTCTAGTCCTACATATAGGACTGGGGCGTTACATGTTTTTGTGGTGGCCTATACAGGTCAGAGCATATCATTTCGGTTATGTTACTTTGTCGAGCGAGTCTTGTAGAAGCATGAAAATTTAGGCGCATCTAAAGGCCAAAGTTCTTATGTGCCACAAAATAGTAAGCGCCGAAGACGTAGGACCAATGTCAGCGCATCATTGAAAGATAATAAAGATGAAAGCACATTTTTATTTATATATGAAAGTCTATTACATGATTTTTTTATTACATCGAAAGTCTACTACAAAATCCTAGTCTAATCTCTACATATAGGCGCATCACTCTGACATCTCAGCATAGGTGCATCTCTTCCTCTTCGCGAGCGAATCACTTTCTTGTCAATGAGCGAATCACTTCCTCATCAACACATAGGCACGCGCGTCTACCAGCCTGTGGCTCTTTCAGCATAATAAAAGTTGGGGCATGACGACCCCAAACCCTGTATTCAACTTGGCATTGAATGATGTCTGATAGAAGAACACTGCCAGTTAGGTGAACGAGCATGAACTGCTCTATTCGTAGCTAATTCGGCGCATCTCAGCCTTCTGAAAGAGTTCGTCATCAAAATCAAAGCTTCTTTGAACGAGAAGATCTACAACCCACAATGCAACATCTTGCCAAGGAGGATGATCGGTCGAGTTTATTCTCAAGTGTGAAATAAGAACGAGCAAAACTCAAATCTTTGAACACATCTATTTATAGGCAAAAAGGGCCTAAACCTTTGCGCCAAGTGGCATCTCCCCCCGAAGTTAATGCAAAGAGCTTAGCATTAATGGCAATGAATCCGCCACATTGATTATATCCAAGTCAAAGATTATTTATTTCGAGCCTCAAAATGCTCAACTTAGTTGACCGAAGGTGATGCGCCTTAAGGCTGATGTGCCCCTCAAGGCTGATACGTCCCTCAATGGATGCGCCCCTCACCTGATGCGCTTCCTGGAGTATGCGCCATCTAAACAATGCGCCTAAACAAAGATCGTTGCCCATCAATGATTTAATGCTAAGTCAGAAAGTCTATAACATGCAACTCGAAGGCATTAATGATGGCAACTTTTATAGAAAACAAAGAGATGCCAACGTCATCACCATCATTACTTGATTTTGTCAGTTACAAATGTTCTCTACCACATGGCTGACTAAACACTAGCATGCACCTCCGCGACCATGCACCCAAACTTTGCATGTGCCTCTATAGCTATGCTCCTAGACTTGTTGATCCCCAGAAGTCATATGAGAAGTCAACTCATGCGCCAGATCCTAGGCACATCCAAGCAAATCATCCTACAATAAATTAATAATCTTTGAGCATTGAGCATGCACCACGTGCCATTGACTCAGTTCTGCTCACGAAAGGGTGCTAACCACCCAATATCTCAGCAACAACTGAATCTCAACAACTGCTAAGTGTCTGTAACACCCAGTTTTCTGAAATTGGGATATTTTTGAAAATTTATTATTTTTATTATTTATTAATGGTATTTTAGTCATGATATAATTTTTGGTAATTTTTAGTTATTTAAAACTATTTTCTAAGTCATGACTTATGACTTTGTGATTTTACTAGTATAACTCTAGTGTAAACCCTAGAGATTTCATAACCTAGAGACTACCATGACCATGTAAGCCTAACCAAGTGATTAGGATACCATTTTAGCACTTTTTAGCCTAAAGGGTATTTTGGTAATTTTCTAGGATTTATTTGGAATTATTTGTATTTATGTGTTTTTATTATTATTTAATTATTGATTAGTGTCATGTTAGTTCCTAACCTAGTTTAGCACTAATCTAGAGGTTAGCCACTAACCTAGAAGACTAATGTTAGATGTTAGCTTTATGTGTAAATATCTAGTTAGAAAATATCTAGATATTTTACTTTTAGATATTTAGAAACCTAGAAATATCTATTCCCTTAGTCAAAGCCTTAAGGGCTAAGTTAGCAAGGTGGAGGGGACCCTAAATATCTACCCCCTTCCCCCCCATGGCAGCCAACCCATGCCCCCATCCTATATACACACCCCCCTTCATTCAAGCCTCTTTTCTTTCACAAAAACCTTAGTTTTTCCTACAACTTCACACCCTCACAATTCAATCAATTTAGCTCCAAATTGAGCCAAATTTCTTACATTGGAACCCCCTACTATTGAGGATACTAAGGGAGGCTAGCTAGCAAGGTTGATCATCATATTGGCATCACCAAGAGAAGTGAACACCCCCCTATTCTAGGCTTTCCATTGAGTTTTGCACTCATAGGTAAACACCCTCAAACCTAGTAATATTGTAAAATTTTCTTCATAAATGCATGCATATAGGTATACCCTAACTGTAGGTCAAGTTTGGTAGGAAATAGATTTGGTTTGGTGTCCGTATCGGACACGTATCTGTGCTTAAATTACAGTATTTGGTGAAATGCCACTTAGGAATAAAAGTTGTTGTTTTCCAAAACAAATTACACATTTGGGTAGCCCTTGGCATGCTGATCACGAAACCCTATGACTGAGCATATTTCTGTGCTGTGTCCGTATCCAAAATGGACACGAACTCGCAGCATGCGGCCACGTGCGCGTGTCCTGCTACCACGCTACTCGTGCTCACTATACAGAGCATTAGGACACGGAAAATTTGACATGGACACGGGGGCAATGTCTACGAACATGCCCCTAAAGTTTCACAGTGTCTCGTTTTGTATCGGACACGCAATCACCCATGCACTGGACACCTACACGCACGTTCAGTCGAATTTTCGACTAGGACACGAGCCTCGTGTCCCACGCACACGAGTCATGGACACGTATCAGGCTGACACATGTGTAGCCCATCATTGGGCGAACACCAGGACACAAGCACGTGGTGTGTTGTGTCCTGTGTCGTGAGCACGAGATACTCGACCGCGTGCACGACGCGGTCTGAAACGCACTGTTTCGACCTCTGATACGCGCACGTAGCTCGGACACGACACGTTTTGGACACATTTTAGGGTGTCTAAAAGCTAGCCCTAGACCTAGGCGACCTGTGTGCATGAGTACGAGACGTGTCGTGTCTCGTGGTGTGTCCACGAGGGCAAGGAACCCATGTACGACACAGTGTAGAGTGTGGCCTGTGTCAGTTTACCCGATTGAGTTTCCAGTGAGTTGGACACGTCGTGTCGTGTCTAGACTTCGTGTCAGGCACCCTAGATGCTAGAGGACACTGTGGGACACGATTACCAACCTTGGGTTTCGAGCCTTAGCTCGGTTTGGGTCGGGTATTGGGGTTACCCCCCCTTAGGTTCAGTAATGAACAGTATTACCGTTCTTTCCAGTTTTTTAAAACGAATTTCAAATTGATTTTTAATGTATATATATATATGTATATTTATGTGTGTATATACTGTATATATATGTATATATGTATGTGTGTGTGTAGGTGGGAATTTGGGTGTATTTACATGGGTATTTGTGTAGATATACATAGGTGTATATATGTGTATTGTGTGTGTGTGTGTGGTTTCTGTTCTCAGAAATCTGAGAACAGAACACCCCCCCCACTGTCTCAGTTCTCTCTTTCCCTTCCTCTCTCTCTCACACTCATGCACACACACCACTCACTCTCTCATTTTTCTCTCTCTCTCTCTCTCTCTATATATATATATATATATATTTTTTTTTTTTCTCTCTCTCTCTCTCTCTCTCTATATATATATATCTCTCTCTCTCTCTCTCTATATATATATATATATATATATATATATATATATATATATATATATATATATATATATATATATATATGTATTATATAAAGTTTTGTATATATATATATATATATATATATATACAAAAAAAAAGAATATATATATATATATATATATATATATATATATATATATATATATATATATATATATATATATTATATATATATATATATATATATATATATATATATATATATATATATATATATATATATATATATGTTATATATATTTGGTATTAGATTATATTGTATATATATATATATATATTATATATGGCATATGAGTATACATAGTCTATAGGCCTATGTAGAATGTTTGTATATGTATATATCTAAAGTTATATATATGTGTATATATATATATATATATATATATATATATATATATATATATATATATATATATATATATATATATATATATATATATATATATATTGTATAGAGATAGATACCTATATGATATTAGCCCATGGAACCTAATTACTAGCCTATGGCCAAATTGGGGGTTGACCCTAATTTGTCTAAGTGACCCCTTGACCTAGGTACCCTAATGACCCTTGTTTGACTAGAATTGACCAAAGTCAACCTTAGGTCCAACTTGACCTAGTTGACCTAGATTGAACTTGAATTAACCTAGAATGACTTGTTTGACATTGGTTGACCTAACTTGACTAGTAGACCTAGTTGACCTAGATTGAACTTGAATTAACCTAGAATGACTAGTTTGACATTGGTTGACCTAACTTGACTAGTAGACCTAGTTTGACTAGATAATTGACCATTGTTGACCAAGGTCAACTATTGATCAACCATGACCTAATTGACCTAGAAATGGCTTGGATGAACATAGAAGGACTAGTTGACTAAAGTTTGACTAAACCCTAACTAATTGATTTATGTTTGACCATATGGTTATGAGGATAGTCCTATATCATTTAAGATATGTATGTGGTTAAGTGGTATACTTAGAGGTTGTGTCATGGTTTGAGTTAGTCTTATGGAGTATTGACTTAGGTAGTTGACCACTGACCTAATTACCTTATTGACTAGTCCTTGTTTGACCTAATTACCTTGTTGACTAGTCTTGTTTGACCAAAACCTTAGTTAGTCTAAGTTTGACCTAGGCTTGACCTAGATTGATCATGTTGACTAGTATTTGACTAGTTTGGCTAGAATATTGACCAAGGGTTGATTTTAACCTAGATTAGACTAGTTTGACCTTATTTGACTTAGTATGACTTCCTGTGACCAAGTTTGACTATTGAGTTGACCAAGAGTTGACTTTTGACCAGATTGACCTAGAATCATGTAGTATGCATTGTATACTCTATTTTTACCATTGTGGATACATTGTGACTTGTATTGCTCTGATTAGGAGCCATACACCTCTCCTCAGGCAGTACATCCTCTTCAGACATTCAGTTATCAGGCGAGTATATTCTCTGACCGTTTCATACTTGCCAGGTTTTATATTCTTGCTATAGATTACTTTACTTGATGCTGACACGATTGTTATCACGGATTGGTACTATATGGATCTTCTCATGAGATGTTATCCCCCTCGGGAGCATCAGATACAGCATGTTTGTGCTTTTCACGAATCATCATGTATCTCTATGCTTTCATAGATTCACGAATCGCTTGTGACTCATGTACTCTCATGTTCACAGAGCCTCTCATGAATCACCCATTTATGGGCTTATCACGAATCTTAACATAACTTGAACGGATCCTTGTGTATTGATTGGGGATGGGGGAGTGAAAATAGTCATGTGGATATTACCCCAGTAGCTGTAGTCATGAATCACTCTTAGCTGTAGTCATGAATCTCCTATGCCATTTACATGTCTATATTTTTACTCTGACTCACTAGTCACTGCTAGTTCTCTATTATAGTAGATATTTTATTACAGTTATCTCTTTTACTACATGTATCTTCTTTCAGCAGTTCCTGTATTTTACTCTATTGTATGCTTTATATTTCCTATCATACTATGAACTGCGTGAGATGTATTGTGCTCGTTCCTGTCCTGACTGAATCTATTGAAAATATTACAGAGGATGAGGATGAGGCCCTGGTGTCTACCTATTATAGAGCAGGACTAGATGACACTTATGTTGTGGACCCTCAGTAGGATCCACCTGCAGCTGAGGATGTTGCCCCAGTAGTCTAGGCTAGTTTAGCTAGTCAGTCTTTTTCATATTATCATTTTGTCTCACATTCTGAGTTGTATTTTGAGATGTTGAGATGTATAGACTCTTAGACTTATATTGTATTTTGGGTTGACATTCTGGATGTTATGTTATCCTAGACACTTGGACTTATTTCATCTATGATACTATTCTCTTGAGTTACTGTCTATCTATCTATCTTTCATTCTTCTACCCTAGATGTGATTGAGATTGTATTCTGTTATGTCACCTCCATTCGGAGAGTATATACTGTACAGGTACTTTTATATTGTTAGATGGTTGACCTAGGACAGCGTTCTACCGCCGACACTGCGGCGTAGACTGGACGTACCCACTTCTCGTGCCCTTACTCTAGGGTACGGGTCGTGACAGTGTCAGATCCTCCGCAAACCAACAGTGTAGTTTAAAACAGATTCAGTTCAAGCTTCCTGGCATAGCGCCCCTGCTCCCAACAAAGTCATGTGCGTAGCGTTCCTGCGTGAAAAATCTCGATGCACGCATCTGTAGAGGCTAAAAATTAAGTTGTGTATGTTCGATCATCAGATGGCGCCGAATTATTACATTGCGCCAAACCATCAAGTTGTGCAGCATCAGGTTGCGCCAACATCTGGTTGCGCAGGAGTTAGGTTACATAAGCGACACGTGGCACACATCCTTGAGAAGCTGTAACGGCATCATCATTGCCTGACAGCTGACAGCATAGAGATTAAGGAAAATCTATACGAATCCCGCGCAACACGGCGCTCGAGAAGATTTTGTCAGCATGTAATTAATGCTGACAGCTGGTTCGTGCAAGTCATTGTATGGCACGAGAATTAATTAGTACAGCACAAAAGACCTAGTCAAAGGCGCCAGTTGTTGAGTTGCGCCCATGCACAGCCAGGCTAATTGGCACTACTTGATCAACTCTTATTTTAAAACAGGGTAACCTGGCGCACAAGCCACCAACTACGCAGGACGTGCCTACTACACTGCCCACGACCACGCGCATCTCAATCAAACGATGCCATGCGTACACAGCAGTTGGTGCAACCTCTCGTACAGTTTGCTACATTGCGTCCTCGTGCAACCTGATGAAGCTCGTGCAAGGTGATCAAATAGTATTCATAACTGAATCATGTGGCACGTAAGCCACTAAATTTGCAGAATATGCCTACTATATTGCCCACGACCATGCACATCTCAATCAACCGATGCCATGCATCCACAATAGTTAGTGCAACCGTTCGCGCAAGTGAACAGGAGGCGCACAACCTGAAATGCGCACAACCCAGAATAACTGCTAAACAGTTATTTCAAGAACTCTATAAATAAAGTTTCAAATCAATCTCAAAGAATCAAGAATGATCATAATCTCCTGCTAAAGTGCTGTTGCATCCTCCAGAGGCTCGTGTCTTCGATATCACATCGTCCAAGGGATAAAGTGATCGTCTTCTGATCAGATTCCTATAGTTGTACTTCTCCAAAAATCAATTGTACTTTTGTACTCAGGGCAGTGAATTTCCACTTACCATTGGAGTATCTTCGTAAAAAGCTCCCATCTACCGGTCCCATGCCGGGGTCCATCAAAGTGGGATGGTGGAGGAGCAACCACCCAAACAGATATGTATATAGTAATTCTAAGCGAGGGAATTCTTTTTCATCCTTGGATTTTAGCATCAGATCGACATAGAGGCGAAGACCAGCATTCAGCTTACAAGTCATGGCTGACAGAAGATCCATCTTATAGCCGAAGACTAATCTGACGGCCGCAAATAGAACACCGCGATAGAAGCGGTCTACTGCACTGGATCCCGGAACTACAAATCGACGAAGACAATGTGTCAGAAACCCTGCTAATTGGGCTTCTTTCGACATCGATCTGTATCCTACTCTCAAATAACTTTCGAGAGTATCCCCTGTCTTCAAAGGGGGGCATTGATAATCATCCTTCATTTGCTTATCATAATAGCCACTCTCTTCCATCAACTTCATCACTTCTGTGTTGCTCAATGGCTTGAAGAAATCTGGATAACATCTATCATGTTCTTTAGTCTTCGGTTCTTGAATGTGGTTGAGGAACAGATAGGGTAGCCATTTTGAAGAATAATAAGTGTTTGCTGTAGCACTCTTATAGAACAGGGAACAGATCTTTTAATGGCATAGCAGTTCCTCGAATACTGCTACCATTTCTGCATTTTCTCTCCGGAGTTTGTCCAACTCATCATTAGTTGGAACAAATTCTTCGTAAGGGGCATCTCCCATTGGCAAAAAGGAGATGTACTTCATCTCATGGAGTGCAAAACCAATTTCTCCGCCGGGAGTCATAAAGGTCCCTGTTATGTAATTATACCTTTCTGCTAAAGCCAAGAACAGGTGAGGGTTCGGAGCAAAACCATAGACAGTGGCATGCACTGCTTGGTACAGGTTGATTTGCTGCAATTTGCCTTCAAATTTGGTCAAAATCCAATTGGCTATACAGCTCCATCTTTTGAAATCTGGATTCACCAATCTAGTTAGTCTGACGTCTTGCTCCGGATATCTCCCTTCGACTTTCGCAAATTCGTTTGCGAAAATTGGGGTCCTGACAGGCATTAACAATGAAGAATTCTCCGGCGGAATGCAACCGGATTTCAGTCCTCTCAGCAAAACACTGTACCTTTCAGACGAACTATAGAACATATCTTTCTTATTTGGACCCTTCTTCACAAAGATTATTTCCGGACGGGCATCTTGGAACGGAGTAAGGTTCCATTCCATCTTTCTCGGTAACTCGCATGAGCATACCGAAATAATGGGAGGCATCGTAGAATATTTGGTATCGAGAAAGATCTATCCGTCTGATGGACAACTCTTTCTTCCATTTTCGGTCTTGGTTGAGAGCTCTTCTCGAAAGCTTCACCAAACAAGAATAATGGTTTCTTGTGTATAACAGCATCTGTCGTTTCCAGAGGTTGTCCGTTCATTAAGCATTGCAGTGTTTCATTGTCTTGGGAAACCAGAATGGCCTGACGGGAGGTCGGCAGATCATACTGAGGATAATGAACATGTGACAAGTCCTCTTTATACTCTGATTCTGAAAGGGTCCCTACGAAGTTTTCATATTCTGGGTCTTCTTTGGTATTAACTGCATCAGACAAAGAAAACAAAAATTTTCAGTATAAGTCAAAGTCAAAGATTCAGTTTGCACAGAAATTAGATTGCGCAAAATCAAATTGCGCAAGCATTAGATTGCGCAAAATCAGTTTGCGTAAACAAATAAACATCAGTTTGCGCTGATAGACTCGTGCAAATCAGCAAGTTGTGCTGACTTTTGTCAGCACAATTCAACCGATTGCACAGAAAGTCGATCTTCATAAAAATGAAGAGTGGACTGATTTGTGCAAACCAGAGCCCTAAAAAGGGGTGGCGTAGTATAATCCTATCTCTAAAAAGAGATAGATTATGAAAGGAATAATGAAATCAAAACTCTAAAAAGAGTTTTTGATTGGGTTCTCTACCTGCCATTGCTGGATGAGCGGTTTCATGGCGCGAAGCTCGACGCGCAGCCCTAGTTGATGGTTCGGCGGGGGCCTTGCCCTTTGCAGTGGCGGAGGATCGTCGGGGAGCCATCGGGATTGTCGGAGAAGGAAGGAGGAAAAAGCTCAAAAGTTTTACTCTCAAGCACGAAGAAGACAAGTAAAGAATGATAGTGAGAAGTTTGAGAACTATTTATAGTTTTCAAAGTTGAAACGGATGCCTTAGATTGTGCCTAAAAATGGGCTAAACCCTCAGATTGCGCAGACAGCTCATTATGTGCGTAAATTGGTTTCATATTCAAAATTCAAAGTATTTCAAAATTTTGAATAAGTTCAACTTTCGAAAACTTTGAAGGGGGTCTTGTAGGTCCTAAAAAATTAAGTGGCACACATCAACAAAGTCAGAAAATCAAGAAATACAACTTTCAGATGACTTGCGCAGACAACAGATTGCGTACCATTCAGATTGCGCAGGATCGATTGCGCACACTTCCAAGCGCGCAGGCTGACGTGGCAAATCACCATCATTACCTGACACAAATCAAATCTTCTGACAACTGACAGCACGGAGATCGAGGCGGCCGTTCGTTTAATCGTGCAGCACGGCGCTCGAGGACAGCTGGCAGCGCAATCCATGTTGGCGCAATCTGTGATGGCGCAATCCATTTCCTGCGCAATTCAAGTTGGCGCAATCCAAAGTATGTGCAATTCAATGTGCGCGGTCTACCAGTACAAATGATAAAGTACACGTGGCATTCATGACATCAATTGCTCATTTTGTGGCAACTGCCTATGCATGATCATGGGTATTTCAATCAAATGATGCCATGTGTCCAAGACAGTTAACCCATGATCCAGCAACTGCCTGCGCAGTCCATTTTTGTGCAAACCAATTGCTGCACAATCCATCATGCGCAGTCCATAATAACTAAAAGTTAGTTATTTCTCAGAACTCTATAAATAGAGTTTCAAGTCTCCATTCAAGGGGATCACGAATCAATAATCAGAGATCAGAGAGTTCAGGAGTTCTTGCCCAAGTGCTGCTGCATTCTTCCGAGGCTTTTGCCTTCAACTTCCGGGCTTTTTGCCTTCAATTCCAGAGTTGTCTTCAACTTCAGAGGCTTCGTCTTCAGAGTTCACATCGTCCAAGGGATAAAGCAATCGTCATCTAGATTGGATTCCTATAGTTGTACTTTCCCAGAATTTAAATTGTAATCTTTTACAAAGTTTGTATCAATAAAGTTCTTCAACTTTTGTTTTTGCAAACACCTTCCTTTGACCAAATGTCAACCTAGGAGACTACCTATTCTCGGGAGACCAATTGCGGTAAGCCTCTAATTATTTGTTTGAAGCTTGTCTTAACTAGAACCCTTGCGACAATAGACTGGCAGGCTTGACACAAATAGACATTCAAGACCCAGTTGTTAGAAATCTTTTCATATGATGTGCCTTAGAGTTGGTTACCCCGTCGACAACTCATGTACACTGTGGACGAGTGGGTCATTCTATTTTATCGACCATGTGTCATTACACCGTACTCGTTTTCCATTTATTGAGGAACGATCCTTGACATGACTTATATCTACGGTATCCTGTAACGTCGTGCCTTACTCTCTATTAACAAGAGGTGAGGTACAATATCCGGACTTTGGAATCCTTGTAACCTCATTATTCCTAAAACCATATCTTAGCTTCTAAGGTGGGTAGACTGTAAACCTCCTAAATTTTTTTAGGATATAGCAGGATTACCGAGTGATTAGAATAACTTCCTTTAGGATGATTACTAGTGCCCTTGGACTCCCACTTTTCCATTGAGATCATTTTGTGTTCCCGACCGTGTCATTAATATTCGGAGCACGAGACTAGTTATTACCTTCCAACAAATTTTATATGCAAGATCTAGACGAGTCCACCTTCATCTAGGTATATCATGTCCCACTCAAACCCGTCCCCTTGTACTCTATTTTTGTACTACGACTTTCAGGTTAAAAAGGACTAGCTATAACCCTTGCCGTAATACAGGCATACTTCTCGACTTCCAGTAGAGCCTCAACCTCGACTCAATTCCTTCGACCTAATATATGGTTGCGATCTACTCGAAGCCACTACGCACATGCCACTAGTGTACCACCCAATTGAGGCCTCATGTGCTACTTAAACACAAAAGTCTTGGAAGGTGCATTTTTGGGCTTTATGAACCTAGCTAACCAACCTGACGGCCAACTAGCTCAACCCTTGGATAGAAACTTATTCTAGGATATCCTAATATAGTAGGAAGAGTTTTATCATTAGGATCTTGTCCAATCCATATAGATTGAAACCCAATATTCATCAAATCAACAACTGATGTCCAAATAGAGAACCCATTAAGACTACAACCTTGATTTCTCAAATTTTGTTCTATTTTAGAAACTTGTTTAGGATTTCGGGAACGAAATTTCCGTATTGCACGGATTGAGCGACCCTCCAAGATACGAAGGGTTTTTTGATTTAGCAATTGACTAGACCAAAGTAACCCAGTCTAGCAAATAAGTCAATGGTTCGTAAACATTTTTAGCTGTGATGTTGGATACTCTCTACTGCTCTTGAAACTTCATAGTTGCTCTCGATTATTCTCCCTTATCTTCCTGTCCTGCATATTCCAGAAGACGAATGGTCATGCTTATTAGAATTTGCCAATATTTCTTAGCTACTTGTGTAAATTTGCTTGATAAGTTTTTGGATTGCTTGATAGATACGAGAGGATTTTAGAAACCAGATGCCTAGACGTTGTTGGTAGGATTGTTAGCAACTAGTTAGAAGACTATGAGATTTTAGTTTGAGGAGTAGTATGAACAAAGGTGGGTAGAAGTTCTCGATGATTCGTAGTTACGAAATGGCAAGGAGGAAGATATAAATACTTCTGAGAAATTAAAATTCGAGGATATTGTGGTAATAGTGGATTTTTTTTTTGGTTTAAATTTTTGGCATGTTTACGATTAAAATTTCGAGGACTAAATTATTTTTAAGGTGGGTAGATTTGTAGCCTCCCTTCCCAAAATTTTTAAATATTTTTATTTTATTTAAATGATAATTTAGATTATTATAAATAATTATTTAGTTAATTATTACGGTAGATAATTTTAGCCATGGTTGAGATTCAGAGTACAAGGTGACTAGGAATCGTAGCACGGATAGTGCAGTAGCGTGCTTTGACTAGTGTATTAGCTCTAGTAGGGAAGGCCGAGCCATAGTGATGTCCTAACTAGAAAAACTAGGCCAAGTTGCGACTTAACCCTTATCGAAGATTTATTTATTATGTAATTATATTATTGAGTTTTAGAGAAACCGGTTATACCATTTTAGCCCGGACTGGACCCGAACTGAGCCCAAGCCCATGTAGTCATACGGTACGTCTAGTGACATTCGTGTTGATGCATTTTGGTATGATTGTGTGTCGTATTCCATTTAGTGATCTAATGAGTACTCCTAAATATTCTTATTTAAAAATTATAAATATTGTTATTAATTAATATTCAATGATATTTGGTAAAATGGGCCCATTGTACGTTTTGAGATTTTTAGAATACGCATAGTGGAGTATACACAGTTATTGATTTATTGATTTTTGTTATTATTACTATTATTATTATTATTAGTATTATTATTATCTTATTGAGGTTATTATATAATAATAATAACGATATTATTATTATTGGTTACATTATATTTGGCAAATATTATAGTATATTTATATATTTCTATAATAAGCCATATTCTATGAATAAATAATAGTAAGATTTTAATGGAGAGTATTATAGAAAATATATTGTGTGCAAGTGTATAAATATAAATATATATATGATATATATTTGTGTATAAATATATATATATGTATACATGTTTATATATATATATATATATATATATATATATATATATATATATATATATATATATATTATATATATATATATATATATATATATATATATAATATAAAAACATGTATACATATATATATTTATACAGAAATATATATTCATATATTTATTTATATGTATATATATATATATATATATATATATATATATATATATATATATATATATATATATATATATATATATATATATATATATATATTTATATATATACATATATAAAATATATATATATATATATATATATATATATATATATATATATATATATTTATATATATATATATATATATATATATATATATATATATATATATATATATATATATATATATATATATATGTATATATGTATTAATTATATATATATGTATATATGTATATGCGGTATATATGTATGTATACATATACATACGTATTTATGTGAATATATATGTATATATATAAATATATATATGTATTAATTATATAAAAAGAAATAGAAAATGAAATGGAAAAGAAATAAGAAAGAGAAAGGATAGCAGCAAGCCCACGCCCAGGCCTAGCCGAGCGGGCCCAACCCACACTTGACTCCCAGGCCGGGAGCTCCCCCACCCCACATAAAACCGAGTACAACAGCAACTCTCCCCGAGCGGCCTTAACCCGACAAACCACGTTCAAATATATACAGAGCGACAGAGGAAAGTACGAGAACAGACTCAAAACCCTAAAACCTATACGTCGAACGCCCCCCCAGCCGTCCAGAAGGTGCTGCACGGTCACCCGACGCCAGAGCCATCGCTGCGCGCGCGCCCTGGCGGCCACAGCAAAGCCGCGCGTGCGCACGGGCGCGGGCGAGAACAGCCGCAACGGCGGTGCAAGCCCCAACTTCGTGATCGAAGTGCGCTCTCATTGCTCGATCATTTTCCAAACTTTTTCTTCAGGTAAGATCCTGAAATATACACCTTCGATTCTGATCAATTAGTTTGATTTTAGGTGGTCTTTATTGCCCGAAAAATCGAACCCAAGTTCGATGAAAACCAGCCCCAAAACAGGACTGACATCAGTCCAAACGCTCGACTTGGAAGGCGATTTCTCGCAAATCTGTGGATCGATTAGAAAATGTTTTTGAAGGTATTTATTGACAACATATAGGAGCCCAGAAATTATTTTGTAGATTCGAATTTCATTAATTATGCACTGAGAACTCTGTTTTGGAAGTTTAGAAAAAATCATCAAAAACAGTTTTCAAAAAATAGAAATTTCTTCCACATGACGTGTGTCCCGCCAATCCGGGCGACGTGGTCGTGCACCGAAGGCATCGAAAGCTGCGTAACAGCTTCGTGGTCGTGTGGGCTTTAACGGAATTCAAATTGGTCGCGTGTGCGCGATAAATTTGATGCGTATCCGTCGAAATTTATCGTATCGTGCACTTTGTAAATTCTCCAATTACTTTGTGTACGTTTGTCAGATTGAGACAAAACTTACGCCAACAGAACCGTATCGTTTTTCTGGTCCTGTATGCCAAGTTTGGTCCGATTCTAAGACCGTTGATAAAATCGTTGTTTTGTGGGCCCCACGGTCCCACTCAACGGGCGATTTTGTGCACGGCCCACCGAAATCCAACTCTGGACATACGGTTGAGTTCGTATCGTAAAATCGGATCCGTAGAAATGTAGTTTGACGACTTTAGAGACTGTTGACTCTGGCATGCTTTTCGGTGCAAAGCGGATCCAACGGCGGACACCGTTTTTGTCCGAAATTACCGTTTTGCTCCTGTGTCCAGAATTGGATTTAAGGACAGGCAATCCTAGCTAATTTGACTATTCTGAGAATGTTAGTACTATTTATTTCAGCATCCGGAGACTTCTACATGTGTTGACTGATTGTGGCTCTTTGAGTGGTATATTACTATTAGTTTTCCAGCTAAGGACCTCAGGCAAGTGCACTTTCTGATTGCTTTTTGATTCATATTAGTCTTTTCATTTCATGTCTATACATATATCTTGCTGCTTGTTGACACGCTCGTCACACGGAGTAGTCGGGAGGGGAAATATCTTAGTAAACATGTAAACTACCCAGAACTTTCCCATGAGTCTATTCTTGAACGATAGCAGCTGCACACGACACTTGCAGTGAGCCGTATTTATCTCCTAGCCGTTCACATGTCGAAAAGGATATTTCACACCACATAGATAGATGTCTTTTATTAGTTTTTTCCTTGTTTACTTCTCTATCGTGCTATGTCATCAGTTTTCTTACTAGCTTTCATATTCCATATGCTATTTTCGTGTCTTGTTAATTCTATTGTGTTTTACATTGTGGTCGGTTTGTGTACTTGTTCCATTCCTAACTGGAAACCAACATTTTTCAGGTTTAGCCGCGATCACTGTTAGCATTGGGAAGACTTGGGTATGCTGAGGACAACCTAGAATAGAAAGCATTTGTATCAATTTTTTTAATTGTAAAACTTTATTTTTCCATTAATTTTAAATGTTGTAACTGTTGTAATAAATTTAGAAATGTGAATGAGCATCAAATGATTATTTTTGAGCATTTATCTTCTTGCGGGCTTGACAGCGTTCTACCGCCGACTCTGCGACGTAGGCTGGCTTGGACACGTCTCGTATCCGAAAAGCGGGTGCGGGTCGTGACAATTGTATATCTTATATTGTTCCTCCATTCGGAGAGCATAAATAATGCAAGTACCTTTAACTGTTAGATATATGCGACCTCGAACAGCGTTCTACCGCCGATACTGCGGCGTAGGCTAGACGTACCTACTTTTCGTGCCCTTACACTAGGGTGCGGGTCGTGACAATATGTTTATTTCAGAACATTATTGTTATGCTTTACTTTTGTCGATAAATGATTAGAGACCAAGTTTTGTTCAGGAGAAGGGTTACAACCTCGATCCTTGTTTGGTTTACGGGCTGTAACTTGGGTTCCGGAATAGTTTCTTAGTCATCTTGTCAATTGTCGTCCTATTCAGTACTCACACGCTATACATGATCCTTAGGCTGTGCAATGATTAGAGACTAAGTTCTGTTCAGGAGAAGGGTTACAATCCCGGTCCTTGTTTGGTTTACAGGTTGTAACTTGGGTTCCAGAATAGTTCCTAAGTTATCTTATCCATTGTCGTTCTCTATAGTTCTAACATGCTCACATGTCCCAGACACATCACATGCTTATATGACCCTACTACTTAATATGCTCACATGTCAAGTTTATCTTAAATGTTCATATGCTTCCTTTACTTTATGCTCCAGGTTGCTTTGCTTATTATCTTTTCTATTCTCGGAATAAGTGCATTGGTAGTACACGAATCTCGATCCATATTTACTTATTTCTGTCTCTATCTATTGCTACGTTAGTTATTATTGGTTTTATTTCATAAGTTTGGCTTCCTTTGTAGTACTTGCTATTTGGGGTCTGACCCCACTGGTTTTGTTTGGCCAGATCTGATAGAGACGCCCGAAGGATCTTTCGTACCATCTACTTGGCGGTGACTACCCGGAGCACTAGAGTACCTTAGTGGGTTTCTTATATCATTTTCTCACTAGTTATGTACATTATTCTTTTGTGGCATTTAGCCTCCGAGCACGTGTTTAGCTCGTGTTTTGGGAGCTTGACATGTAGCCTACATGCCTAAAACATGATAAGCGTATTATAGACTATAGCTAGAGCTTATCATGTATGACTATTACTCTTGCTAGTTCTTCACTTTGTATTACTAGCGTCATGATTATCCATGTATATATAGCTTGGGACACTTTACTATTTTATGTCTTTTGATCATACTTCTTGTACTTTGCATTTTGCCTGTGATTAAGATACCTAGGATCGTTCGACCTAGGATTGACTATTGGCTTGTAGTAGTAACCCTCATGTCTTGACAGCTTATATGTTATTTCAGAGTACTGGAGTACTTTGGTATTACATAGCTGGCCTGGTCTGTCCCTACTTGCCAGTATTATGGTTTTGGGGTGTGATAACTGATTAGCCCACTTTAGTTCATTTATAACTGTTCAGTCCATTTATCTTTCAGTTTAGTCTTCTGAATTCAGTCCCTATCTACTGATCAATCCCTAATTCATCTTAATGCTCAGTCCATTTCTTCTCTTACTGACCAGTCCATGTTTGGGTGGGTATCAGCCATTACAAATGTGTGTCAGTCCCAGTCCATAACACATTTGTTCAATCCTAGGATATTGTAGATGTTTAGTCCTTGGATCCTTGTATCAGTTAGTTGAAAGAGGCTCGAGCTTGATTGTATGCCTTAGTTTCGGTCCCTGTATGTATACGAGTCCAGTCCTATACTAGATGCCTTGTTCAGTCTTGTACCTACATCATATCAGTAAAACTTTAGTCCTATCTTAATGGTTTAGTTCCCTGCTTTCACTTGGTATTAGTGAATGGATAAGGGGGTGAAGGCTCAAGATGTAAATTCATGTTTAGTCTTTATTTACTGTTCAGTCCATATTTCACATGGTAAATCATAATGTGGGTTAACTTGTTTCAACCTTAACCCTTGTATTTGATTTAAGTCCAATTCTTTATGTTCAACCCTCACTTGGAGTGTGAGTCCCTACCTCATTTTTGTTCAGTCCCAAATGAACATAAAATCAACACTTTGGGAGCAATCAACACTTCATATGATTTTGTCCCTATTATATAGGTTCAATCTTTATTTGTTTGTCCCATTTATTGTTCTGCCCTATATTAGTTCAGTCCTAAGAATATTTCATCATGGTATCAGTTCTTGATACTCACCTATTTATATATTTGAGTGTGGGATAGGAACTTGAGTGGTTTAAGCTGTAGTAGCCTATAGCAATAGAATATATATATATATATATATATATATAATATATATATATATATATATATATATATATATATATATATATATATATATATATATATTCATATATCAGTTATAGATATATATGTGTGTGTGTGTGTGTGTATGTGTGTGTGTGTGTGTGTGTGTGTGTGTGTGTGTGTATGTGTGAAGTTAGTTGCTAGGTAAGAGATTGGGATATGGTATTGATACCATATTACCCTGTAGAAGCATGAAAATTTCAGCAAATTAAGCCTTATGCGCCCAAAGCCAAAGGAGGATATATGCGCCCAAGTGAAGCACATATGTGTCCAAGTCATCCTGTGAAGCTCATATGCGCCCATCATCCTGTGAAGCTATATGCGCCCAAACCATCCCTGTGAAGGAAGGCGCATAGACTGAAACAGGGCTATACGCCCAAGACTGACTCGGTCAAAGCCATGATCAAAACGTGTACCGAAGCGCACGACCATGTCAGTCTCCACGAGCAGTCGTGCACCAAAGCATGCGGCAACGTCAACACCATGACCATCCCACGATCTCACAGCTTGTATGCGCCTACACCCTATGCGCCCAAGGCAGGGTTATGCGCCCACGTGAAAACCAGTGTGTTTCCTTCATATGGGAGCATAACATCATTCCAGCTCAAGAACGACTATAAAAAGGGGTCTCATCCCTCTTCAAAACACAGAACATAGAGCATTTTAAAGAGCCAAATTGCTGTACTTCTTGCCAGTGAGCCGAGAGTTAGCAATTTTCTTAGGTTTTCTCCCACTTTTGTAATCGGAGTGTCAACGGAGTAAAGGAGCAACTGCCGCTCGATCTCCATCGTCCTATTCCCCAGAATTCTTTTTTGTACTCGGGGATCCTCAGCGCAGGATCTCTCAGGCGTACTCGAATTGTGGTGCCTTGCGCCAATAAAGAAAAGATAGCATTTTTTCTTCTTTTTGTGTGTGTCCACAAAAATGGCGACTCTGTTGGGGACTACCTTTTCCTCTGACGAGAAGGTGGTGACGCAATCCGATACCGACAAAGTGGGGAGCACTCAGAAGATGCTGATCGTAAAATTCGATCAGCAGGCGTTCGAAGAGATGCTCTCGAGGGACAGATCTACCCCCTCAAAATTAGCAAAGCAAAACAAGTCTCGTAAGACTTGGCTTCCGAAGGCTCGCTGCGCATATCCTGCTAGTGTCATAGCAGATATTCTGCTAGAGGACTCTGTCACATGGGCGCATGACTCTGCCACAGAAGTTCCCCAAATGGCGAAGGCTCACACCGTTCTGGGCTCTGCTAGCTAAGTGACTTCTTCCCTCCACAACCAATAACAGAGTTTTGACACTCAAGACTTGACAGAGGAAAAACACTACAATGCCAAGAATCTGGGTGTACGACACTCTGGCCAAACCCGGCGAGGCTCACAAACGAAGGAGGCAAACTGGAAGAAAACAGCGCTGCTCCACCAAGCATGCGCCCAAAGCCATGCGCCCAAGGAAGTGTTTGGGCGCATAGTCCCAACCAGAAAACTTATGTCTTCAGCAGGCTGGGCATCCAGGGTCATGCGTCTAAAGCTATACGCCCAGGCTCTCTGGATCTATACTATGCACCCACGTCAGGAGACTCAAACATGCTGTCAAGAAGCAAGCGCCCAAGCCCAGTCTCCAAGGCCTATGTGCCCACAGCAAAAAGGCAGGCCCCAACGCGTATAGCACGAGGCTGCATTCAAGGACATCACATAAATTTGGTGTGGGGGTTTCCCCTGCACATAAGCTAAGTCTGGATGCGCCAATTCTCCTTACGAACTCGCATGCAAAGCTTGGCGATGCATGCAACATGGGTTATAAGGCACAACTCCCTTTGATTTACGCGACATAATAAATCATAAGCGTAAAGCAAAGGAGGACATAACAATCTATAGTACACACCCATGTACCAGTATTGTTATCAACTGTTGTTGTTCCAAAGTAACAAGAGTACCTCAGAGAAAGTCTGTGTTTCGTCGGCTGTACTTCTCTGACGATGAGAATCCGCTATTTGTCTTGTCCAACATGGCTTCATAGGTCCTCCTTATGGAAGCCCCAGTCAAAGACGGTGGACCACAAACCCAACTTTCTCTCTCAACTCCACAAGAAGAAGAAGAAGAAGTCTACCAACAGATGGCCAGCAGGCTGTCACATCTTAAGGAGTTTATATGGGTACTCGGTCAAAGGCAAGATTTCGTACATAAGACGAAAAATCCCAAGCTGGGGGTAGTATTCCACCAGGGTCTGAAGCAAATGTCACTTCCCGTTTCCAGAATGTGTATTTTTATACATGTACAACTCATGAGTATTTGTTTAGTATTTATCATGTATTAGTGTTTGTATTTAAATTCCCTTAAATTTTCATGTTAATTAATTATCTGCTCTTTAATTTTTATGTTAATCAATTTCCTGCAATTTATTACCTGCATTTTATTTCTGTATTTATTTTCTGCTTTTACCTTCTTCTGTTTACCTTCGGGTTGGCCTTGGCCGAACCCCCACAGACCCGGCCCATTAACTCCCACCTACCACCACCTTCCTATTTAAAGCTCCCCTCTCCATTCTCTCTTCTGATAACTTCATTCTCACCATTACTCCTTCTTCTTCCTCTCATTACTCTCCACCACCTACCAGCAGCAGGAGAAGGCAAGTGCAATCTTGCTTCTCCTTCATCCATTTTTATGGATCATTACTCTTCCTCTCAAGATTCTGAGAGAGTTTACTACTTGGCATTTTCGATTTCTATGGCTGGTTTTCCTAGATCTAAGTTGCTATATTTTCGTTATTCATGGGTTTTGACCTCCCAACTTAGCGTGTTTCTGGCTGGGAATTTCATTTTCTGGCTTGGGACGAAGGCTCAGTCACGCACACGTTCTTACGTGGCTGCGTGGATTTTAGTCACGCACACGTTCTTACGTGGCTACGTGGATTTTTAGTCACGCACACGTCTCTACGTGTTTGCGTGTATTTCTTAGTCACGCTCGCGTTTGCGTACGTGTATTTCTTAGTCACGCTCGCGTTTGCGTGCGTGTTTTTCTTAGTCACGCTCGTATTTGCGTGCGTGTATTCTTAGTCACGCTCGCGTTTGCGTGCGTGTATTCTTAGTCACGCTCGTGTTTGCGTGCGTGTATTTTAGTTACGCATACTTCTTGGAGCATGCGTGTATTTTCAGTCACGCTCACGTTTCCATGAGCGTGCGTGTATTTTAAGTCACGTACACATCCATGAGTGCGTGTATTTTCAGTCACGCACATATCCATAAGTGCGTAGATTTTTAGTCACGTACACGTCCACGAGTGTGTACGTAGATTTCTTATCATTTCCCACACTCACACTGTGCATGCCAACATGAACTATTTTTCACGCTCACTCCTACTAGACTTGGCGTGACTTTTGGCCTTAGCTTAGACTTGTCAGCGTGACTTTCTTGACCTGAGTGTTTTAATTGTCCTATATTATTCATTTAATGATGGCATGATAATTCTTCTATTATATCCTTACGCCTTTTTGCGGAATTTCTTGATAAATCATGATATGTTAATATTGTTAATACAGATTGTTATGTGGAATGTGTCATGTGTCTTGATTGATCCATGGATACCCAGTATGACTAGAACTTAACTCTGAGAGTTATAGGCTCGACCCATGTAATACTAATTGAGTTTCATGCCTTGTCACCATTGATAATGATTGTGACATTGACTAATATTGATCATGCGTTCCTAGTTGGAACTAAGAGACTGGCTACTCGTCTTATTGAATTGAATTATGAGACACGTTCTGTAATGAACTATTATACTCGATTAGCCGATCCCGAATATTGGCATACAGGCACATGCAGGCTTCAAAGTAATTATTTATTATTAAATTATCTATTTATCTTACAAAGATAGCATGTGTACTTTATGGTCAAGGCATGATTATTCCATGGTTAATTTAATTGTTGCATCACGCTATATAAAACCTACAACCTAGCCGCATGGGTATCGTTGTAGAGTTACGCATATCGTACCCCGTACGAAAGTACTCATTTGAACGACCATGATCCACGGCATGGAACTTCACTCAACGTAGAGACTATTAAGTTAAATAAAATAATGATGGCATGGAGAGAATGGATTCCCGAGTTCTTACATGGCAGCCCCCTTGGGACTATTAAGTGGCCGACGGGCCGGCTGGTTCCCACAGATACTGTAAGTCTGTCACACGGGCAGGGAACAGTATCTGCTTATATTATTGTACATGCTATAACAGCGGGCGTCCCGTTGGGACTCGTCTAACTACATGATTGGCGCAATTGATTGACTGGATAGACTAGCCTTGCTCGCACATAGTAAAAACTGAGGAGTCTTTATTGTATTATTCCAGGATAACTTGGGACTCACAATAGTAAGCCGTAGAATTTGATTGGCCGATCAAGATGATTTGTTTGTGTACTGTAATACTCTGTTACCTAACTGGAATAATCAGAATGTCAGGACATGACGGGTCAACTTCTGTCCTTGTTTGGTTGGGAGGTTGGTTCGAAGTGTCCTGATGTGATGTGAATCCTAGTAGCAAGCAGAGATCTATTATTATATTCTTTTACTTACTGGTTTATGCCCTTCATGTCGTCCTTCCTTGTGGTACTTGCTATTAGAGGTCTAACCTCTCTGGTTTTGCATGGCCAGATTTAGAGCCGGTCCCCGAGGATACAGCTTACTTCTACCTCCAAGATGGTCAATACTAGGGGAATGATCGCAGGAGGACTCGAGTGGGTTTCCTTACTTCACTGCTCGTTTTTGTTATTTACCTTTATACTTAGCCGTTTGGCACCGACATGTTAGTCGGATTGTCTTGTACTTACTTTTACATAATTGTAATTAAGTCAGACTGCAGCTGATAACAATTGTGTATACTTGCTATATCATCTGGCTATGTTTTGAAAAGCCAGATCTCAAGAACATTTTGACTGAGCATTTGGGACGCCTTACTGCTTTATCTTACATGTTCTCTATTACTGTTTCTTGCTTGAATGATTGAGACAATAGATGCGAAATGACCATAGTGAGACTTTTATGTAGTTTGCACCCCCTCGTCTGGTTAGACAGCATTGATCGTATTATACGGTATTCATCTACCCGTAATACGTAGCTGGCTGAGTCATTCCCCCGCTCTCCAGTATTCTGGTTCTGGTGCGTGACAAGGTTTTAGTGGTGGCCCATACAGGTCTGATTTCAGACTTGTAGGGTGTTTTGATTTATAGGATGTCTCAATCATACATGTTCCCCTTGATCTCATGATTCGTTACTCTCGACTCTAGCTTGACATTCCGGTATCCTTTGACTTCATTGATCCTTCATGTCCGGTTGTTTGATTGTTCTCTTGTCCCTTTTCTTAGGGCACTTCGTCCGTATCTGCCAGGACTGGTCAACAGCAACAAGAGCAACATGGACAACCTGACCCTGTTGGCCAGCAACATGGGCCAGTCTCACCTCAGGAGACTATCCAGGAAGAAGTGATAGTAGAACCAGCGGTTGGACCGCAGTATCCGGATATTCCAAACCCACCCGTTGTTCCACCTACCCCTGTGGAAGTGGACACACCAGCCCTTCTGGAGATCATGAGAGGAATGATGGCTGCTCAGCAACATCAGATGTTGGCCCAGCAGCGCATGCACACTCAGCTACAAGAACAGAATGTGTTGCTCAACCAAGGATTGCAGATGGCTTTGGAAATAGGAGTGAGGGCTGATTCAGGAGCATCAGCCAGGTTTTGCAAGTACAACCCCCGCCGTTTCGAGGGTACAGAGGATGCCATCTCGGCAGATGCATGGCTTAAGGATATAGAGGCTATTCTGACAGCGGCTAAGGTACCGACAGAAGAGCGTGTGGATCTAGTGAAGTTGTTACTTCAGGATCTCGCACGTGATTGGTGGAAATCAGAGGAAGTGGGCATCAGACGTCCTGTGGCTTGGGACGATTTCACTGCAAGATTCAAGACCAAGTATTATGGAGTTGTGGCACGGTTTGAGCTACAGCAGAAGTTTATCAGCCTCAGGCAGGCTGGCAAGACTGTAGATGCTTATGCAGCAGAATTCTACAGATTGAGTAGATTCGCCCCGGAGATGGTAGCAACAGAGAGCCAGAGGGCTATGAGGTTTCAGCAAGGGTTTCATCTTGAACTCTTGCAATTGATTGAGGGGCACAATTACCAAACTTTTGATGAGATATTGACGGTGACTCGAAGGCATGAAATTACCATTCAGAGGCTTGCAACAAAGACTGGGGGTCAGAAGAAATCCCACAGTCAGATAGAAGGAGGAGGAAGAGCAGCGCCCCGAACAACAGCACATTCCACTGGCATTCGTACGATGTGGCGATACGAGGCCCAGCACCACCACCTAGGCAGCAGCAACAGCAACAGAGGAAGAACCAGCAACCCCCGGCGGGCTGCACTTATTGTGGGAAGATGGGACATACTAGAGATGTGTGTCGGATATTGAATGGACTGTGTCTGATATGTGGAAATCCAGACCATCGGGTTACCACATGTCCCATGAATTCGAGGTCAGGAGGACCAGGGCAGCAGTTTCCTACTTTGCCAGCACCAGGGGCAGGCCAGTATCGAGGACCAGCAGTGGCAGTAAGGCCATTGGCGCAGCGACCGTTAGTGCAGCAGGCTCAGATGTTTCGGCAGCAGGGACCGCCGATGCAGCAACACCAGCATAGACCACCCCAACATCATCAAGGCAGGGGCCAGCAGCAGCACCAGGCTAGGCCGCAGCATGGAAACCAGCAAGGAGGTCGAGGGCAGGCATTTACTCTGTCCTTGGAAGAGGTATTGGCATCGAGAGTGTTGTGGCAGGTAACATTCTAGTCGCCTCATATCCTGCAGTAGCATTGTTTGATTTGGGAGCATCCCATTTATTTATATCTGCACAATTTACGACACGACTAGGAATGGAGTTCGAGGCATTGCCAGGGAGGTTGAATATACTCACTGGTAATGGGCTCGTAGGAGTCAGTAGAGTTATTCTAGCGTATAGCGTTGTAGTTTGCGGGCATTCCTTACCCGCCCGGTTGATAGAATTTCCTGTTGGAAATTTTGACGTTATCTTAGGCATAGACTGGCTGAAAGACAGTCATACGACAATAGATTGTCGTAGAGGGAGTGTATCTTTTGATATTCCAGGCATGAAGAGATTCACCTTAGTCAGATCAGAGGCAACTCAACCAGAGCAGGGAGTAGTAACGACAATGGAGGAAGTTCAGATTCTGAAGGTAGTTGAAGAATTTTTGGACGTATTCCCGAAGAACTTCCAGGTCTACCACCGGTTAGAGATATTGAGTTCAGTATAGAATTGGCACCAGGAACTAAACCGATATCAGATCGAGTTTATAGAATGGCGAATTCCGAGCAGGCCAAGGTATATCAGCACATAGAGGAACTAAAGGAGAAGAAGTTCATCCAAGCTAGCGTATCACCGTGGGCAGCACCAGTGGTACTTGTGGGAAAGAAGGATGGGTCATCCAGATTTTACATTAATTACAGGAAGCTTAACGCGGCGACAGTAAAGAACAAGTACCCACTACCCAGGATCGACGACTTATTTGATCAGTTGAGCAAAGCTAGAGTTTCTCCAAGATAGATCTTCATTCAGGGTACCATCAGGTGAGGGTTCGGAAGGAGGACATTCCCAAGACAGCATTCAGGTCGAAGTATGGGCATTATGAGTTCTTAGTAATGCCGTTTGGTTTGACCAATGCTCTAGATATATTCATGGATTTGATGAATCGTATCTTTATGCCATACTTAGACCAGTTTGTCGTTGTGTTTCTTGACGACATTCTCGTATACTCTGCTAGTGAAGAGGAGCATGAGGACCACCTCCGAAAAGTGTTGCAGGTTCTAAGAGAGAACCAGTTGTATGCCAAGCTCAGTAAGTGTGAATTTTGGTCGGATCACATTTCATTTTTGGGTCATATCATATCAGGAACTGGAGTAGCAGTAGATCCCAAGAAGGTAGAAGCAGTAGAGAGTTGGCCAGTACCCAAGACCGTAGCAGATGTGCGGAGTTTCTTGGGATTGGCAGGATATTACAGAAGGTTTGTGTCAGACTTTGCAAGGCTTTCAGCACCCATGACCCGCTTGACCCGGAAGGATGTACCATTTGTTTGGTCAGCAGAATGTCAGGCATCATTTAAGACTTTGAAGCAAAAGTTGATATCAGCACCTATTCTTACATTGCCAGTTGGACCCGGAGGTTTTACAGTATTGTGATGCGTCAGGTAAAAGACTTGGATGTGTCCTTATGCAGCATGGAAGGTGATAGCGTATGCATCGAGGCAGCTTCGGGACCACGAGAAGAATTACCCAACTCATGATTTGGAGTTAGCGACAGTAGTGTTTGCTCTGAAGCTATGGAGGCATTACTTATATGGTGACCGAGTAGAAATGTACACAGACCATAAAAGTCTGAAGTACATCTTTACTCAGAGGAACTAAACATGAGATAGAGGAGATGGTTGGAGTTGATTAAGGATTATGACGTGGAGCTTCAGTATCACCCAGACAAGGCGAATGTAGTAGCAGACGCTCTTAGCAGGAGAGGCGGCGCATTTATGTTGACAACACAGAAGCATAACTTAGAAGACCTTCAGGAGATGGGCATCGAAGTTACTTCCTAGTGATGTAGGAGTTCTAACGAGTCTGTAAGTTCAATCCGACTTAGTAGACAGGATCAAGGCAGCTCAGGCACAAGACCCAAGGATTCAGAAGCTTAGGGCAGAATGTGAGTCAGGACTCAGGAAGGAGATGAGAATTCATGAAGATGGTACACTTAGGTTTGGATCACGTCTATGTGTGCCTAGTGGAGATATCAGACAGGAGGTTATGGCAGAAGCTCACAGTTCTCAGTATTCTATTCATCCTGGAGGGACCAAGATGTACCAAGATATCAAGCATCATTTCTGGTGGAACGGGATGAAGAGGGAGATAACTAGATTTGTTTCCCGTTGCTTGGTATGTCAGCAAGTGAAGGCAGAACAGCAGAGGCCAGCTGGGTTTATAACCGCTTCCTATCCCAGAATGGAAGTGGGAGCACATCACAATGGACTTTGTGACCGGTTTACCAAGATCACCAAGTGGTAAGGATGCTTTGGGTGATAGTAGATCGGCTTACGAAGGTAGCACACTTTCTTTCTTTCAGAGTAGGACAATCTACAGAAAAGTTGGCAGAGTTGTA
>JANAVB010014792.1:0-10000 GCA_029216955.1 Iris pallida
GGACCATTTTCGAGGTCGCTGCAGTTGTTCCTACGACATACCGAAAGCTACGACAGGAGCTGTCGTTGATGTTCTTCTTCTCCTACACAGAGGACTCCTTCATCTACTACTGAGGATCTGCCTCCACTGCCTCCACTACCTACCTATATGGCGCAGATTTGCCTTCTTTTAGGAGATACATGAGGCCCAACATGTCCAGTTTGAGACTAGTTAGTAGAGGCAGGGGACACGATGCGGAAGGGCATAGAGGATGCCCACCAGTTCGCTCTTGCTGTAGTAGAGCGGGGAGGTCCATCGTAGGGTGCACAGTAGAGGCCGAGCAATATCCAGGATTTCAAGAAATTGGAGCCTCTGGACTTCAATGGTACCGAAGGTATTATCTATGGAGATGACTGGCTCGAGGATATCGAGTATCTTATGAGAGTATCCCGCTTCACAGATGACCTGAAGGTCGAGGCGATAGGACTTCAGCTACTAGACATCGCTCGTACTTGGTTCAAATGAGCCGACTTTGGCTGGAGAGGGTCACACTTAGGCAGAGTTTAAGGACCTCTTCAAGAAGAAGTTCTTCTCCCCTACAGACATGATTGACATGGCCAGACAGTTTTAGAACCTCCAACAGGGAGGTATGTCTGTAGAGGAGTACGTTGTAGAATTCGGCAGGCTGAGCCGATATACAGAGTATATGGTGTGCGACCCGGAGATTAGGGCGAGCTGCTCAAAGAGGGATTGATCTGGGATGTGAAGATCCTCATCCCCTCTTTTTATGCATTATATTCTAAGATACATACGGAGGCTCGCAAGGTAGAGCGCGAGTTGGGCCTGAAGCCCAAGAGGGACCGCAATATATTTTCGGGGGACTACTAGCAGCACGGGGGCTGCTAAGCATCCTCAACTCTAACATCGTTCTTTCCTGCAGCACCAGCAGCAGATTCAGGGCTCGGCTAGGGCACCAGTTCAGCAGGTGCACCAGCAGCACCAAAGATAGGTGTAATATGCCCCTCAGTGCAACTTCTGCAAGAAGCCCGGTCACATCTGGGAGGTTTGCAGGAAGAGGCTAGGGGTGTGCCAATATTGCGGTACTGCAGGCCATCAGTTGAGGGATTTTCCTACGAACCCTCGTAGGGGAGTCCATGGAGTAGGTGCAGCACGGGGAGCACCAGCCAGGCTACCTATAGCACAGCCAAGGGGTCCACTACTTTAGACCCAGTAGCAACAATTTTCTCAGCACCACCAGCAGAGGGGTGTTCAGGACAGGGCGTTTGCTCTGGCAGTCAAGGAGGCTGATCCCGTCGGAGATGTTATAACAGGTTCTGTTCTTCTCGATTCCATTCCAGCTTCAGCTTTGTTTGATAGTGGTGCATCACATAGCTTTATATCTATTTCTTTTGCTCTTAAGCATCATATACCTGCTGAATCTTTTGGTAGGACTTGTAAGATCATGACCGGGGGAGGTATTATCCTGGTCGATGATGTTTGCAAGGGGTGGAGTGTTTCATTGGGAGGCCGGGAATTGAGTGTGTGCTTGCTCGTAATGCCACTACCGAGCTATGATATTGTACTCAGGATGGATTGGTTGAGTAGGCACTTTGCTAGCATAGATTGTAGAGGAGGGAGGAGGTAGGGTTTTGTTCAGTCCTCCACGGAATCCAGTATTTGAGTTTGCTAGGGGAGCAGTAGAGCAGAGTGATAGTGCTATTTTTGGAGCTATGGTTGAAGACAAGGAGCTACCTTATCCTTTGATTATAGAGTTCACGGATATTTTTCCAGATGAGTTGCCGGGGATACCGTCGGACAGGGATATTGAGTTCTCTATATACTTGGTGCCGGGCGAAGAGCCTATCTCACAGCATGTCTATAGGGTGAACGACATTGAGTTGGCAGAGCTGAAGAAGCAGGTGGATGAGTTGCAGGACAAGGGTTTCATCAGGTGCAGTTCTTCGCCTTAGGGTGCTCCGGTATTGTTCGTACCAAAAAAGGATGGGTCGGTGCGTATATGCATCAATTATAGGGTGTTGAACAACCTCACTATCAAGAACAAATACCCGCTGTCGAGGATAGATAATTTGTTTGATCAGTTGAGCGGCACGAAGGTATTTTCGAAGATAGACTTGAGGTCTGGGTATCATCAGCTGAAGGTGAGGAAGGAAGACATTTTGAAGATTGCTTTTCAGACTCGATATGGCCAGTATGAGTTTATTGTTTTGCCGTTTGGGTTGACTAATGCCACGGCAATATTCATGAATATGATGAATAAGGTATTCCATCAGTACATTAACAAGTTCGTAGTGGTCTTCATTGATGACATTCTTATTTATTCGAAGATGCCAGAGGAGCACGAGTAGCACCTGAGGATTATTTTGGAGACTCTCAGGAGGGAGCAGTTGTATGGGAAGCTGTCGAAGTGTGAGTTCTTCTTGGACATAGTAGAGTTTCTGGGCCACGTCGTATCTGGTGATGGGATTTCAGTGGTTCCGAAGATCGCAACAGTGGAGTCTTGGACTACACCGAGCTCAGTTGCAGAGATTCGGAGTTTTCTGAATCTGGCAGGCTATTACAGGAAGTTCGTACATGACTTTTCTAGGATTGCCGAACCGATGACCCGACTCACCAGGAAGGATATGGAGTTTGTTTGGACCGAGCAGTGCTAGCCCGCCTTCGAGGAGCTAAAGAAGAGGTTGACATTGGCTCCTATTATGACGTTGCCATCAGGGTCCGGAGGATTCACGATCTACAGTGATGCTTTGAAAAAAGGATTGGGTTGTTTGGTGGCCCATGCAGGTCTACGTTAATCACTTCGGTTACATTACTGTACCAACGTGAGCCTGCAAATAGGATTATACTCTTAGTATCTCATCCACATGTCTTGACACATTATTGATCTCTATTTTTGATTTCATTGAATCGTTGACTTGCATCCTGCTTGAAATTCTTCGACGACTAAATATTTTCTTTTGTTGTAGTTAAATGGATTCTTGAGACAGGAACAATGCTCCCTTGAACACCCCACCGACTATAGGCAGATTTTTCACATACGGGACCCCACCGACGCATAGAGGCCAGCTTACTTATCTGGACAACCCGTCACAGCCGTAGTTCTCGAGATTCCACGGAGACGACATTCTACCACCCCCATAGTTTCCTCCACAGACTCCACCACCAGCACCTGTTCTGCCCCCAGTACCGGTTCAACCACCTGTACATGTTCTTCATCCAGCACATGTTCCGCATCCAGCACCTACCATGCATCCGGCACCTGTTATGTAACCAGCACCTGCCATGTATCCAGTACCTGTTCTACCTCCGCCACCTGCACTGGACAATGTTACGCTCCTCGAAATCTTCCAGTAGCTCATCGCTTCCCAGATAGCGTAGGCCAACATCTTCCGTGACACTATGAGGGAAGCTCTTCATGCTCCCCAGCAGCGCCCTGGAAGTTCCAAGGACTTCATGAATCTCAGGCCCAAGGAATTCGATAGGAAGGAAGGGATTCTCTATGCTGATGAGTAGTTAAAGAACGTAGAGAGATATCTGCAGATGGCCCGAGTTCCGGAAGACCTGAAGATCGAGTCAGTCAGGGCACAACTCTTCGACATCGTGCGGATGTGGTATAGAGATGAGCCCCGCCTTTCCGCGCCAGACGTGACTTGGAAAGAGTTAAAACAGCTGTTCAAGAAGAAATTCTACTCCGATGTAGCTCGAGAGGCGTTGGTGAGTCAGTTCGAGCACCTGGAGCAGGGAAACCTCAACATCGACGAGTATACCTCAGAGTTTTCCTGTCTCAGCCATTTTGCAGAGAGCATGATCAGCACCCCAGAAGACAAGGCCCAAAGATTCAGGAAGGGATTATCTCATGAGATTCGCTTAGCCATCGCCACCAGCCGAGCTACTACTTACGAGGAGATACTGAAGGTCGCACAAGTAGTAAAAGAAGAGCTGAGCCACAAGCCGAAGAGGAATCGAGATGCATACGGAGGAGGTAGCAGCCAATTGAGATCGGTAAAACGTTCCAACGTTCCAGGGGAGACCTCAGCACAGCAGTATCATCAGCAGCCACGAGCAGTCCCACATCAAGTCCCACCTGCCAGTATTGCATGAAGAAAGGCTACACTCAAGAAAATTGTCGCGGTAGATTAGGACTGTGTTGGACTTGTGGATCCAACCAGCACTTATCTCGAGATTGTCCGAAGAGAAACACGAGTGTCCCACCACTACCAACCACAGGTCAAGCTTTTGCTATGATCATAGAGGATACGCCAACGTCACAAGGAGGAGCTGGCGGTAATTTCTAGTAGATTATAGCAGTAGTATTATTGAATGATAGGCCTATACTAGATTTTGACTTGTGAGTACTTGAATCATTTTAATAGCAATATATTTTAGACTATTCATTCTAGAAGATCATAGCCTTATTGAATTTCGAGGACGAAATTATTTATAAGGTGGGTAGGATGTAAACCCATGTTTTGATTATTATTTTTGAAAGTATTTTTTTACTTGACATGAGATAGTGATTTTGGATTTGTAGGTATTATTAAATTAATTTCTAGAACTTTATTATAGTGAATATGTATATCTATATAATAAGCTTAGCATTAGAAGGGGGTTTGTAAAATCGAATTATAGAGGGGCTTAGTAGAAGTTTTTAAATTCAAATTCCTCTAGCAACTGACCCTTTATAACTCTTGATTCGAACAGACTCAGAAATGATATTTTCCCCAATCCTCAATCGATCAAGATCAATCCTAGTTTTTCAAATTCAATTTCGTTCTATTTAATTCTCCCTCCTGGCCGACACTAGAAAACTTATGTTCGAATCCATATATGAGCTTGTTTCAAACCAAATTCAAGTCTCAAACGACCAAATCCTAGATAAAGTCGAATTCGGATTTAAACCTCTTCTCCTTATCCCTCTATGTATTGGGATCGAATACCTATATAACGAACCTCACCTTTCTTCCTAAACCCTAATTTCTTGTGCCCCTCAAGTTCATGAAGTCTACCTTAATCTCGAGAAGGTGTTTGGCTAGTAGAGGTTTCCAACTTCTCAAGCAGGTAATTATCGAATCCCCTACCACAGCATCAGTAATTCCTATTATTAAGTTAATGTCATCATGAGACATAGGTGACTGTTTCATTTCCTTAAAGAAACAAAGATAGAGATTTTTGCATATAGAACATGTAGGTAAAACAGAGTACCAAGAGTGGTCGAGTTCCGATCACACCCTTAGCCGATGTAGGCATTAGGAGTAATATAACATTTGGGGGTCATGTAGTGTTCATTATCATAGGTTATCCTGGGTACATATGGTCAATAGATGGGTACATTTGAGTATTAGGAAAATAAGGAAGTGTGTCAGAACCTAGAGTACACAGGGCTTATGATGAGGAAACCTACTAATGTATACTAGATGATAGAAATGGAGTAACCTATATGAATTTAAAGGATGTCAGGCAAAAAAGGCATTTGACATGTCAATAGAAGTGACCATTGTACAACAGAACAAGAAATCTTGGTTAGGGCTCATTAGTAGGAAGGAAACTAAGATTAGACTAGGAGGCACCTGTGGGTAATGTATCAAAGCACATTGGGTTTTACCTAGATCCAGGTGTTGTTGGTATAGTGCTTGGTGTGTACTGTGTCGATTAGGGTCGAGAATATCAAATTGACAGGGACATCTAGGAGCAATTAGATATGGAGGAACTTAATGGCTAATATAATAGGATATAAATCATATACATAGAAGATGCAGGTTTAGGTATGGCCATATGTATGGGTAGTACTAAGGAGGATAGTACAATTTGTATATTAAAAGAAAGGACAACTCAGTATAGTCACTCCCCCTACTTACCTCAACCCTAATGTACATTAGAGGACAAATGTAGGCTACCTACAGGTATTTTTCTCCAAGTCTACTGTTAAGACCCTATACTAGTCTAGATAGGTACCCCACCTGAGTTTTAAACCATAATACCTTGTGGGTGCCCACGAATACTTGCCAGATATAATAGTGTACATGTATCCCAAATTATTGGCCATGTCAGGGATTTGAGGATTTGAAGTAATATAGAAGGAGTAGGATTGATGTGTAAGTTAATAGCAAGAGTGACAAAGGCCAATAGTGTAGCCTGTACATTTACCCTGAGCTAAGGGTTTATATACTTAACATCAAGATAGATAGGGTCATATTGGTATATGCCCTAATGGAAATTACATAGCAGGGCAGGACTTTGACACTGGGTTCAACTGATACTTAGAGTATCAGTAATCAAGTTCGAGTATGCAAGTGTAAGGGATTACAGTAGATGTGTCTAGGAGAGTGTCCTATAGCAGCTAGGTACAATTGATAGTGTGAGAACTTATAGATGAATAAGACATGTTGAGAATGTATTACCTATGATACTTGTATAGCAAAATAAGTTATTAGGAATGAACACACAAATGCAATTGAATCAGAATGATGCCTACTGTAGTATAGCGTATGGTTGCTAACCTCTTGTTCTGGTTGGGTTATACAATCAAGAGGAGAAATGCTATCTCATGTCTACAAAATCTATACCAGATCACTTAGTATCAGAAAACCTAGATACGCATAGATATATCTAGAGGTAGATGGGTTAGTTCCCGTGTGTGAACAGGTATATCAAGTTGCCTGTGTCTCAATCCATGGGTTATTAGCCACACATCTTACTGTATAGGCATATGTTCAAGTAATTAGGACTGCTGGATACCAACCAGTCATGTATAAATAGCAGGAGAAGGGGGATTGGGAAGTTTAGGGTATACATAGATTAGGATAGAGGAGGTCATGGGCATCAGTAGGAGCAGTAGTAGTAGAAAATGGAGTGTGTACCATAGGATAAACTGAGTAGCAGTAGAGTATAAGGAGGCCAATGTGCAATATAAAGGAAGTGCCAATAGTACCTTGACTACAGACTAATGTATTTTGTAACAAATTAATATAAGGATACTGGTAGGAGATGGGTATCAAGCCTAAATGAAACCTAGTACCATAGGAACCAGTACATATAAATCATCTACAGGAAATAGGGCATGGGTAACATTTATAATAGCTAATGTGAAGGAAAAAACCATTACGTATCAACCTATACTAGCTAGCAGTCGAGGAAAAGGGGAGGTAGGAGACTATGAGTCTTATAGCATTAATGGCAAATAAGCTTCAACCGTAGCCTATCTGTTATAAACATAACAGATATGAGAATGTTCATTAAGTGTCTATCATTGTAGTAGTTTGCTACCAGAGTACTAAAACAGGGGTAGTGAGTCTATTGGGGTAGGCATGACCAAGGTATAAAACATTAAGTACATGGGTCTAAGGGTTAATTTCTAAAAGAGATTAGAAGTAGAAACCACTCAAGCCTTTTAAAGCCACTAGAAACATAGAGTATTAGCAATAATTAGATATAGAGTTATTTTGGTTAATTTTATGTGTTTATTAGAATTAAATTCGCAAAACAGGTTCCTTGGACTTTGACTCCGTGCTTGAACGGATCCGCAGCTCAGGACCACAGGCAAGTATACCTTGCCTTTCTTTACAGCTTACTTACATGCTCATCCATTTTATTATGCAGTTTCTCCTGATTGATTGCTGACATGTGTCTTTCTCATATCATGTACACTAGTTGTTTACTTCATTGATATATAATCCTTGTTCACAGATGGTCTTGTAGCTTATATTGGATCCGTTTCTTACTTGTACTTGATTGAGTCATATCGTAGAATGAGTGCGTATAACTGAACTGCTATTTCTATTTCATTTATTCTCAACCTGCGAGTCCACATTAGGGGCGAGTGTTGACTGCTTCAAATCACCTGCGAGTCCACACTAGGGGCGAGGGTGATTACCTTGAACTAACTTACGAGTCCATACTAGGGGCGAGAGTTAGTGATTAGTTTCAAACCTGCGAGTCCACACTAGGGGAGAAGGTTTGAGTATCCGTTGATCTCTTGACATGTGTTCACTTGTTTTCTTCTAGCAGTTCAATTATGCGTAGTTATGCACATATTCGAGTATCATTATTGCTTAGTTTTTCCTATTTTTATCCTGGATTTTCTTCTTGTATGATAAACTGTTAGAAAGGCATGTTTTTATGTATCTTGTTAGTCCCCTGAGGACCTAATAATCTCTTCAGGTTTAGTCGCGGGTGATCCAGGTACAGACGAGCAGATTTGAGTCAGTACAGACCATATTACCATTGCAGTGATGATGTCAGTTGATGTTTAGCCCAGTCGGACTCAGTTATTTATTTCATGTCTTTATTTTACTTCCGTCTACTGGTAGTAGATTTGTATCCACCGGATGTGACTTGAATTCTTGATAACTTGGAAACAATCAGTTGATAGTATTCTCTATTATTCAGTTTCATTGACATTCCTTGATCTTAGTTGTATCTTTTACTTCTGTGGATGAGATATAGATTGCCATATAATTCTAGATATCTGTGACTTGCGAGTTTATAGACAGCGTTCTACTGCCGACACTGCGACGTAGGCTGGACTTGGACACAGACTTATATCCGAAAGCGAGTGCGGGTCGTGATAGGTTGCGTTCTTCAGCAGCATGGAAAGGTGATTGCCTATGCATACAGACAGTTACGTCTTCATGAGAAGAACTACCCGACTCATAATTTGGAGTTGGCAGCAATAATTTTTGCTCTGAAGCTGTGGAGACACTATCTGTACGGAGAGCTTATGGAGATTTTCACTGACAGAAGATCTTAAAGTACGTGTTTATGCAGAAGGAGCTGAATATGAGGCAGATGCTGTGGTTAGAGCTGATGAAGGATTTTGATATATCCTTACAATATCATCCAGGGAAGGCCAACGTGGTTGTCGATGCTTTGAACAGGTATCTAGTAGCCATGTGTTTGATGATGGACCGTCACCTTTTGGCAGATTTGGAGAGTTTGGGCATTGAGGTTATAGTCCCTGGAATTGAAGAACAGATGTGGGGTTTGCAGATTCAGTCTGAGCTGATGGACAGAATCATAGCAGCACAGTTAGATGATGAGACTCTGAGGAGCATCAGGGAGTAGGTGTAGGCAGGGTTATTGGATGATTTCTCTATCGCCGATGATTGGTCATTGAGGCACGATGCCAGACTGTACGTGCCGAGTGGAGAGCTTCGAGAGGAGGTTCTTTATGAGGTGCACTGTTCTCAGTACTCTATGTATTCTGGTTTCAACAAGATGTATAGAGATCTAAGACTGCACGTGTGGTGGTATGGCATGAAGTGGGAGGTGGCTCAGTTTGTATCTAGATGCTTGGTGTGCCAGTAGGTGAAATCCGAGAGGCAGAGGCCAGGTGGTCTGCTACAGCCACTACCCATTCCAGAGTGGAAGTGGGAACACATCACTATGGATTTTGTGTCTGGACTTCCACGGTCTCCAGGAGGAAAAGATGCGATATGGGCCATCATTGATAGATTGACCAAATAGGCCCACTTCTTACCTTTCAAGGTGGGTTTGTCTACGGAGAGGCTGACAGAGATGTATGTGCGGCAGATAGTCAGATTGCACAGAGTTCCGATGAGCATAGTCTCAAATCGGAATAGTCGTTTCACTTCACATTTCTGGAGAAATTTGCAGGCTAGCTTAGGAACTCAGCTCAAGTTTAGTACCTCATATCACCCCCAGATAGATGGGCAGCCGGAGAGGACTATTCAGACTCTCGAGGATATGCTTCGTACCTGTGTTCTGGATTTTGGGGGATCTTGGAAGGACCATCTCCACTTAATAGAGTTTGCGTATAACAACTACCAAGCCAGTATAGAGATGTCACCATTTGAGGCTCTATACGGGCACAGGTGCCGTACTCCCTTATCTTGGGATGATGTCGAAGAGAGAGCTTTCCTTGGCCCAGAGATGATTGTGGATGTAACCGAAAAGGTCAAGCTTATCAGGGATAGACTTCGGTGGCGCAAGACAGAGAGCGGCATTGGGCCGATAGCCACCGGAGACCTTTGGAGTTTGAGGTATA
>JANAVB010014792.1:12500-29122 GCA_029216955.1 Iris pallida
TGGGGAGCAGGGCATTACCATATGGGGATGGTTTGATCGGATTTTGCATCAGTTTAGTCAACTGATATGGAGTATCAGTAAATTGTAATGAGGAAGTTGGGGGTTAAGGGATTATAGTCTAGGCTAAGGTATGTAATTCATCTGGACCTTTATATGTGAGAGTCCCTTTGTCTACAACTCATGTACAGGGCAAGGAAGAGACAATATGGGCTTGTAGGATATGAGAGAGTGGGAATTAGATTTTTGGGTTACACTTGAACCTGGGGGGAATGTTAGGCTACAACCATCAAAACTTAAAGAGGGTTCATTGGACTGACCAGTCCAGTCTTTGACTGGACTATAGATTGTCAGATGGGGATATGTGTGTGTGAGTCTATATAGATATAAGTATACATGTACCATATATATATCTATAGCATAGTGTAATATGTTAGCTGCCATATAGGCTATTTAACTGATGTAGGTATGATGGGGGAATGATGTTTTGGTAGACTAGTGAGTATCAGTTTAAAATTTGATCTTTGTGTATTAGTTAACAGACTGATATGGACTTAAGGTTCAGTCCATTGGACTGAACATTAGGGTACCAGTCCCTTAGGGATTGTTAGGATTCAGTTATCTCCAACTGAATTTAGGTTCTAGTTATCAGTTGGTTAGACTGATATAGTATTCAGACCTTGATTGAACTACTGTATCAGTTGGAAAACACTGAGTTCAGTAGGACAATTGAAGGGCTTTAACAGTCCAAAGATGAGGCATGACTGAGTATGGGTGTAGGGTTAGAGGATGAGGACTGCCAGCTAAGGATAGGCAAGGCATGAACAGTGTGGGTAGGTATCAACTCCACTATATATATATATATATATATATATATATATATATATATATATATATATATATAAAAATATATATATATATATATATATATATATATAAGTGTAAAAAAATATATAAGTGTAAAATATGATAATTGGTGTGTTACAAATCACTTATATAGGTAAGGGTGTGCCTAGGCAAGAACCTAATTAAGGAAATAATGCATATAGATAGTGTACCAAGATAGGTAATATGTGGAATAGGGATTTTTATCCCAAGTTGACTTGGTTTGACCATTTGACCTAGAATTGACCAATCGACGTAGAATTTGACTAGTATGACTTGTTTTCAATTTCAAACTTGACATTGATACAATATTCCCTATTTAGGTCTTCGAGGCATCGTATCGGACGTCGTTGATACTTCACACTAGTTTGCAGGCGAGTAAATTCTCTGATAATTTCTCGTTTATGATATTTTCTATGTTTCGTGTACTTAGTGTAGATGTACTTGTTTCTTGACACATTGGTCACACGGATTGGTATTTACGGATCCCGTCATGAGATGTTATTCCTTGCTTACCTTGGTATATCTTGTGCAAGCCTCGTTTTAGTTCTTGTGCAACATATGGACATCGATTCCTAGGAGGATTAGCTACATTCTCAATGAATCCTGTGTCATAACGTACCATGATTGAAACCACTATACCAGTTGGGGACGGGGAGTATTAGTGTAGATGTGTGGTCAATACCCTCCTTGTGCAAGTAATGTTTATTGTGAGTGTTGATCATACTCCCCACGTTTGATTAACCAGGCCATAAAATCTTGTGTAAGTTTCCAAGCCGGCCACATGTCAAAGCTAGTATTCACTCACATAGATAGTATGATTCTTGACTCTTGTACATCCCATGATCAATTTTTCTTGCTTTTGCTCTAGTTTACCGCTTTACTCTTGCCATTCTACTTTCATGTACATTCTATTTACTCTTGTATATTCTCTCTATTTACTGTTTCATAGCACTTGTCATTTACTAGGAACTGTTGTTAGTGATGTGCTCGTTCCAATCCTAATAGGATTTATTTTTTAGACGACGATGAGGACGAGTGTACCACCTACTATGGTCCTCATGATGTAGTTAGTATTGACCAGGAGACTATGGCACAGCATGGCTTAGTTCCCATTGATGAGACAGTAGTAGCTATCTAGTAGACTAGGTTTTGGCTGGACTCTGTCTTCAGCTATTTCAGTTGCTTGTTTATTATTTCAAACTTGTATAATCATATTGTGATTCAGACTCTGGATATGTATTAGATCACTTGCACTCTGAGTTTTTATCTCTATCTTTTATCATGCCATATATTCTTCATGTTGGACTTGTGATTGAGGTTTATATATTATTGTTATCCTCCGTTCGGAGATGAGCTGCATTGACATGTTATTATATTATTGTTAGATAGTAGACCTAGACAATGTTCTACCTCGATTCTACGATGTAGGGTGGACGTTGTTACGCACTCGTGCCTCTATACCGGGTGCGGGTTGTGACACTAGCCGTCCTCTGCCACGCTCGCCAGCTAGCACTGGCGCTCGAAACCCCGCGTCCCCGGTGACTTCGGTGAGACTCCCTCTCCCTCCTCTCTTCTCTCTCTCCCGCCTCATCTCTCTTCTTCCCCTCTTCTTCCCTCATCTATCTGTCCATCTCAAATTCTTTTCCCCTCAATTACTTTCCCCTCTCTCTCTCTTAATTAGTAAAGAGAACAGAGCTTTATGTACTCTATGTTTTTCTTATCTTTTTTAAATATTTTATTATTATTATTATTATTATTATTATTATTATTATTATTACTTTATTATTATTATTTTGTTTCTAACTGTATATATACATTATTATTATTATTATTTTGTTATATTTTATAATTATTGTTGTATTATTAAGATAGTATGTATTGTTAATTATTGTTATTGCCAAATAAAATATATATGATGAATAATTTCCAAATTATAATTGTGAAAAGGTTTATAAAATTTTGCCTGCCATACGTTTATTTTTGGTCTAGTAGCCTGAAATAATTTTTAGTATTATTTAAAAATATTTAAAAATAAAATAAAATATAGTTTTATCAAAAATCATATTTTACAACTTAGAGGTTTTTTCCTTGAAATGATTTTTGAGTTTTCAAGTAGGTATCTATATAAAATATTTTAGGATATTTTTAAATATAGTTTTGTTAGCTAAAGGTATTTTGATTAATTAAGGATTTTACCTAAAATGATTTTCTTCATTTTCAAACGTAATTTTCTAAATTATTTTAACTAATAAATTATCGTTTTCAAATATTATAAACAATTTTGAATAGTTTTTTTATAAATATATATTTCTATACTAAGAAATTCCTTTTCAAAACTCTCTTCGATCACCGCCACTAATCGTGACTAGTTATAATCCCCATCTCTTGCAAATTATATACTTCCGTATGTCGACCCTAACTAATTTTGATTTTTTTGGATCCGATAGAACAGTTTGCGCCATCATGGGAGGCCAACTTGCATAGTGGAACACCGAAGTCAAACTCTGTGTTATTATGATCATCACACCATACCAAGCGTCACACCAGGCAAGATACCTTGCCATATTTACTACTTATATGTATTCTGCATGTTTTGTTTAATTACTACATATTTACTGTTTGTCTATTCTAGTTTATCCAGTTGCATCCCTCCTAAACTGTTTATGGTTTACTTATTTTCTCTACAGTTATATAGGGTGCAATATTATTAGTCATATTTCCATTTCTGTGCATGTGAACCTAGAGTTAAAAGAGTACCGTCTGTTTAGTGCATTTCATAAACTTTAACACGATTGTGCCACGAGATGTGTGTGAGTTATGAGTAACATATAGAGCTCACTTGCGTGTTGGCTGATCACTCATATGCATGCATTAGGTGCCAATAGGTGCATGTTAGAAGACTTGACAGTTATTAGAAATAAACAGTGTTGTGGAAGCGACATGTGCTTGTGTGTTGTGGTTACAAGGAGGGAGAGGACAACTATTAGCGTTGGGGCTACTATTTATTTTTTACACATTTATGGGCCGGTAGTGACTCGGATGCGCACTACTTACTGCCACACCCTGGGCCGATAGTGACTCGGATGAGCACTACTTACTGCCACTCTTTTATTTGCGTTGCTGATCATAAAGCCCCGGCGTGGAACGTTGCCCTCAAAGTGCATATCACATAGACGGTTAGGGAACCAGCTGTACATATTGTAGGCATATGGTGTTTACATTTTTAGTTTTATGGCATGTTTATATGTATCTTGTTACGTCCCTCTAAGGACCTGGTGATTTCTTCAGGTGTGTATTTTCCTGACTTTTTGCATGTATTCTAGCTAAGGTCGTGATCTTCTCTATTCCTTCGAAGATGACTTGCTCTTGGAACGTTATTTGCTACTCTTGACAAATTCTTTCATTTGTTATGTATTACTTCTCATTTAAAATAGTTGGTATTGGATTTGTCTCTGTCCAACCATTTGTACAATGACAATTCATAGTTAATTTATGATATAATTATTCTTTTATTTTGTTGATGAGATTAGTTTGTCATGATTATACTGCATTTACAGCTTATGTATATTTATTATACGGCTGGCATGTTTACTTTCATAGTTCTACGTATTTTAGGATTGTGGCATTACATATTTTTGTGGTGGCCTATGCAGGTCGAGTTAGTCATTTCGGTTACGTTATTATACCGAGCGGTCCTGCATATAGGACTAGAGTATAGGATCTCATCATACTTGACCTCCTCCCTTGATTCTATTTTCGAACTCTCGCTTGGCTGTCTTGATTTGCATCCTGTTTGGTCGCTTCTACCGTCAATCTTATCGTCTCTTTCATGCTTGATAGAGGCTAGAAATATCACTTGTACTAAGAATATATGCCCCGTCGATTCAATTACACTACTAGTTGAACTCTTATAAGTTGGGTAGAATTCCTCACAACCTAGCACCCCATTATCCTTATGACCCATTAATGAGGTATAATTGAATGACACTGATAGGCTTCCTTAGACTATAGAGTTTAGAGGTCCCTAACCCATTTGGTCGACCAAAGCCTTAGACAAGAAGACAATAGGACAACTGTAGAGGCACAAACACCGAATGAGTCTTAGATTTTAAGAAAATTAAACTATTTATACTTTCCTTCATCATAATCTCGCATACTTATATTTTGGACTACCTTGACTAATGTTGCTATTATAGCCTACTTTTGCAAGCTTACTCTTTTATCGAGCTTGTTCAAGGACATATATTTTATTGGGGGTTGCCACTAACATATTGTCTAATTAGAATCAGTATATCATGGTCTGATCAACCGTAGTACACTTGGTTCGCTCTTCATATAACTATTTTACGTGGATTGAGATATAGTTGACTTAGCTTACTAAGACAAATATACTTGCCCACTAGGATCTCATCCGCAACTGCCTTGACAATTCTCTTTTGAACTATTCAATCGCCTTTGAACTCCGTATTGTATTCGATCATATCTTCCTTGAACTCTTTATTGTTTTCATCTTTTTCAGAAATACAAAACCCTCATGCTTAAGGAAGATAGACACAGAGTATCCCCCTAGTTGTATATGCAAAAGTGTAGTTAATCATCGACCAAGCCATGCGACTATATCCTCGTCTTGAGTTACTCGTCCTTTTCCTCGACCCCAGATCTATTATCGTGACCTTCAAATCATTTGAACTTGAGAATGATTAGAATCGTACCCCATTCTAGGAGACTGTCTTCTCTCAAACCATGTTTTACGAGTCCTTAACTATTTTCATCTTGAATTCTTAACCCTTAATAATCTTTATTTTATGCGTTAAACAACGACCCTCATTTAGTATCCAAACCATATCCGTGATTTTTCCTAGTTATCTAAATCATGATTTCCTAAATTGACTATTTCATTGTACGTCGTTCCCTTCTCCAATGCTTTGATCGCGTTTCTTAGGAAGAAAATCCTTCTACCATCTCCACTCTACCTACCCTAGTTATCTTCTAATTTCGAGGACGAAATTTTTGTAAGTTGGGGTAGGATGTAAACCCAGTAAATTTTGCTATAGATGTTTATTTATTTATTTTATTCTTTTTATTTTAGTATTTATATGTTGAGAACGAGTACGTATATACAAAGTATTTAATTCTGTTTATAAAAAATGTTTTATTATAAGTTTGTTTTTATGAATATTGAAGGTAAATATTTTGGTTATAATTACATATTAAGTAAATACATTTTATTTTGTTAAGATATTTAAAATATGTCGCACTGCATTTTTGTCAAACTTTATTTATTTAGTATATAAATTTATTTCATTTATTATACAAGTATAAGAACCAATTCGAAAAATAATATTTATGTAAATAAATTGTACTATTTTGCATGAAAACATATTCATGTATATTTTGTAAAAATTTTGATTTGTGAAAAAGTTATTTGGATTTATTTTGATTTATGAAAATGTATTTTTAAATCCTTTGGAATTATTTTTTTAAAATTTTAAAAAGGTGTTTAAATGATGTTTAAATATTTATTGTAATTTAATTTGGATTTAGATTTTACTAAGGTAGCTTTGAATTGATTTTAATTAGATATGTGATTTATCTAAAAGGGGTTTAAATTTCTTACTTCTTATCCAACTAGGAGTCTCCACCTCCTATATAAAGAGAGTCCCTTTTTGCTCTTCTCCTGGAAATTCCATAAGCCAATTCTCACCATCCATACGTGTCTTTGCATCGTGTTTGTGTCCACCTTCTCCGTGTCAGCAGTGATGGCCTCGGGTCCAACCCCGGATGTCTTTCCACTATATCCAATACCAGTACATCCATAACAACTTCGTGTCCGACACACCGGACACGAAAACCATGTACACAAATCCAAATTTTCTCTGCCGTGTCCGACAATCTCGGACACGACCCGACACTAAAACCTAACCCTAGCCCTAAACTAAACTCCGGCTAGCCAGATGTCCTCCAACTGGCCGCGTCTAGCAGACTGCCGACCGAACGCGGTCATCGATATCCTCGACTCCTCTGTGCCGCCACCGATGTGCTCCAACATCCAGAACCGGTGCTGCTGATATGAGCCACCGCCGAGCGCCTCCTTGTTCCAGCCACCAGAGTCCGACGACCCCGACCTCACCACTATTACTCACGACAAACCCTCTGCCACCAACTCTCCACTCGCCAAACCCCTAGCCACCTGCCGGTGGCCATGCAACCACCACCATCACCCTAACCCCACGCCACCGGACCTCCACCAACGCACCCACCACCTAAACCACCCACACCCACTACTCCGACCAGCCATCCCCCAAACGAAAAAATTGAAGCAAAACCCTAACCTGACTGCACTCGCCGTCTCTTGAACCTCCGCGCACCTCCAACTCCTCCGACGACTGCAACCCCACTCGATCCGGCGAGCTCCGCCCCCCTACGAGTCAACTCCACCGCCTACGCCTCTGTCTCCCCGCCGCTCGTGTCTGTCGTAGTCCGCTGCCTCACCTCCCAATGCTGGCGCCAAGCCGTCTTCCGTCGCGCTTGCCAGCCAGCGCCGGCTCTCGAAACCCCGCATCCCCGGTAACTTCGGTGAGACTCCCTCTCCCTCGTCTCGCTCCTCTCTGCTCTCTCTCCTACCTCATCTCTCTTCTTCCCCTCTTCTTCCCCTCTTCTTCCCTCGTCTATCTCTCTATCTCAAATTCATTTCCCCTCAATTACTTTCCTCTCTCTTTCTCTCTCTCTCTCTTAATTAGTAAAAAGAACAGAGCTTTATGTGCTCTATGTTTTTTTCTCTTTTTAAAATATTTTTTTATTATTATTATTACTTTATCATTATTATTCTGTTTTAAGTGTATATACATATTATTATTATTATTTTGTTAGGTTTTATAGTTATTGTTGTATTATTAAGATAGTATGTATTGTCAATTGTTGTTATTGCCAAATAAAATATATATATGATAAATAATTTCCAAATTATAATTGTGAGAAGGTTTATAAAATTTGGCCTGCCCATACGTTTATTTTTGGTTTAGAAGCCTGAAATAATTTTTAGTATTATTTTAAAATCTATAAAAATAAAATAAAATATAGTTTTATCAAAATTCATATTTTACAACTTAGAGTTTTGGCCTAGAAATGATTTTTGAGTTTTCAAGTAGGTATCTATATAAAATATTTTGAGGTATTTTTAAATATAGTTTTGTTAGCTAAAGGTATTTTGATAAATTAAGGATTTTACCTAAAATGATTTACTATATTTTCAAACGTATTTTTCTAAATTATTTTAACTAATAAATTATCGTTTTCAAATATTATAAACAATTTTTGAATTTATTTTATAAATATATATATCCATACTAAGAAATTCCTTTTTAAAAATTCTCTTCGATCACTACCACTAATCGCGACTAGTTATAATCTCCATCTCTTGCAAATTATGTACTTTCGTATGTCGACCCTAGCTAATTTTGAATATTTTGGATCCGATGGAACAGTCTGTGCATGCCATCATCGGAGGCCATCTTGTATAGTGGAACACCGAAGTCAAACTCTGTATCATCATGATCATCACACCACACCAGGCGTCACACCAGGCAAGATACCTTGCCATATTGACTACTTATATGTATTCTGCATCTTTTGTTTAATTACTACATATTTACTGTTTGTCTATTCTAGTTTATCCAGTTGCATCCCTCCTAAACTGTTTATGGTTTACTTTTTTGCTTTCCAATTATATAGGGTACAATATTATTAGTCATTTTTCCATTGCTGTGCATGTGAACCTAGAGTTAAGAGAGTACTGTTTGTTTAGTGCATTTTATAAACTTTGTCACGATTATGCCACGAGATGTGTGTGAGTTGTGAGTAATATATAGAGGTCACTTGCGTGTTGGCTGATCACTCGTACGCATGTATTAGGAATAACTGCCAATAGGTACATGTTAGAAGACTTGACAGTTATTAGAAATAAACAGTGTTGTGGAAGTGACACATGTTTGCGTGTTGTGGTTACGACGCATGTATAGTATCATGGGGAGGGAGATGACAACTATTTGCGTTGGGGCTTCTATTTATTTTTTACACATTTATGGGTCGGTAGTGACTCGGATGTGCACTACTTATTGCCACACCCTGGGCCGATAGTGAGTCGGATGAGCGCTACTTACTACCACTCTTTTATTTGCGTTGCTGATCATAAAGCCCCTGCGTAGAACGTTACCCGCAAAGTGTATATCACATAGACGGTTAGGAAACCAGTTGTACATGTTGTAGGCATATGGTGTATACATTTTCAGTTTGGCATGTTTTTATGTATCTTGTTACATCCCTTTGAGGACTTGATGATTTCTCTAGGTGTGTGTTTTCTTGACTTTCCGCTGGTGTTCTAGCCAAGGCCGGGATCTTCTCTATTCCTTCGAAGATGACTTGCTCTTGGAATGTCCATTGCTACTCTTGACATATTCTTTCATTTGTTATGTATTACTTCTTATTTAAAATAATTGGTATTGGATTTGTCCCGCCCAACCACTTGTACAATGACAATTCATAGTTAATTTATGATATCATTATTTTTTATTTTGTGGAAGAGATTAGTTTGCCATGATTATACTGCATTTACAGCTTACATATATTACTATACGGCTGGCATGTTTACGTACCTTATCCTACGAATTTTGGGACTGGGACATTACAGCGAGGGCTTACAACTTGACCCAGATACAAAATGAACGCTTATGAACGACCTTGGCTAGAATACATGCGAAAAGTCAAGAAAATACACACCTGAAGAAATCACCAGGTCCTCAGAGGGACGTAACAAGATACATATAAACATGCCATAAAACTGAAAATGTAAACACCATATGCCTTCAACATGTACAACTGGTTCCCTAACCATCTATGTGATATGCACTTTGAGGGCAACGTTCCACGCCGGGGCTTTATGATCAGCAACGCAAATAAAAGAGTGGTAGTAAGTAGTGCTCATCCGAGACACTATCGGCCCAGGGTGTGGCAGTAAGTAGTGCACATTCGAGTCACTACCGGCCCATAAATGTATAAAAAATAAATAGTAGCCCCAACGCTAATAGTTGTCCTATCCCTCCTCGTAACCACAACACACAAACATATGTCGCTTCCACAACACTGTTTATTTCTAATAACTGTCAAGTCTTCTAACATACACATATTGGCAACTAATGCATGCGTACGAGTGATCACCCAAAACGCAAGTGAGCTCTATATGTTACTCATAACTCACACACATCTCGTGGCATAATCGTGTCAAAGTTTATGAAATGCACTAAACAGACGGTACTCTTTTAACTCTAGGTTCACATGCACAGCAATGGAAATATGACTAATAATATTGCACCCTATATAACTGTAGAGCAAGTAAGTAAACCATAAACAGTCTAAGAGGGATGCAACTGGATAAACTAGAATAGACAAACAGTAAATATGTAGTAATTAAACAAAAGATGTAGAAAACATATAAGTAGTAAATATGGCAAGGTATCTTGCCTGGTGTGGTGTGATGATCATGATGACACAGAGTTTTACTTCGGTGTTCCACTATGCAAGATGGCCTCCGATGATGGCGCAGACTGTTCCATCGGATCCAAAATAATCAAAATTAGTTAGGGTCGACATACGAAAATACATAATTTGTAAGAGATGGGGATTATAACTAGTCATGATTAGTGGCGGTGATCAAAGAGAGTTTTATGTAGTGCCCCGCTCCTCGCGGTCCACTATGTAATACCCACGGCTTACTGACTTAGTCTTGAACTGAGTATTTGGGGAAACCATTGCCGGTATCGATTGATCACGGATGAAATGCAATGAACCTTTCCAATTGATGGATCGGCTTCTATTGAAATGAATCCAAAAGTTTTGTTGGATGCTTTCTTTCGCTGCTTGGTTTTGATGAATGCATTTTCGTGTTGGTTTTCGATGATTGGTTTTTATTTTTCGCTTTCATCGCATATCGCATTCATTCCGAATCTTGGGAGAAAGAGATCGAAGTATGCCAATCAGATGTTGGTGCCTATGCAGGGGGACGCATAGACATACACAGGATGTGAACGGCGCGTGAAGTCCCTCCTTCTCTCAACTAAGATTCATCTTGGTGAGTTGCTTCAACCGAACAAATATTGATCTATACGCCCTAATAAAATGATCTCTAGTCCACTCTTTTGTTGTGTTCCGCTGATCAACGATACCAAACCAACAAAAGATAAGAAACAAAGAATTGAACTCAGATGCTAAATCGAACGACAGATGCCTTACTTGTATTCAATATGAATGATTACAGGTTCTTACTTTGCTGCAAGAGATTGTTGTAAATGTTGCTAATGTTACATGACAGAGATGATACGGCTTGTCGTATAGAGAACAAAGAGTAAGACGAAAATACTGAAAGTGCATATGTTATCATAATAGAGATTTATTTGATAGAGTGCATTCATGCAATTGGTCTCGGACAACTTGTGTACACAGGAGCAATCCTCACAACCAGTTTGGGGGCGCCTGAACTGCTCGACCTAGGGGGATTAGAGTAACGCCCTGCGGTAAAAAAACTAATAGGTGTATAGAGTGTCCTTAGCGACGAGCTAAACCCAAGAGTCACAGCGGCTAATCATAGGTTTTCCATGGACCATCATATAGATAAGTGTGGATTGGTGCAGAGCTGAACCAGAAAGTCACAGCTGCCAATCGGTCTACATGTGTCTATCATATGTTTTGCTAAGAGCTAACGATGAAGAGATGAACAGGGAACAATGTTGGTTTTATCATGTTTATGCTAATCCTTGTCTTGTGTAGGGATGGACGGTCGGCTATGGTAAGAATCACTGAAAAAGTGATACATATGTATTGCTTGAGTTATACATGAATTGCTTGCAGAGATTAATCTATTACAAAGAAATGCTATGTTTCACTAAAGAAAAGTTATGACATCGTGCCTATAAATGTACCTAAGAGTTGCTTGAACATAGAAATGAATATGCTCATGAAACACGCTGCGGACTCCACATAAATGAACAGTCCCTTGTATGCTTGAAATGATATGTAAAGAAATAAACTGTGACTTTTCAAAGATGTTTTCAAAAGAGATATAAACTGACTCTGTATGCATGAAATGAACATAGGTAAAGAGTAGCAAGATCACATCATAAGAAATATTTTCTCACTAAATGAACAGTGATCGTTTCAGACAAATATAGCTCTTGGTTCACAATTACCAGTATGCTGATATACTGACCCACCATCAGTCTGCATGCAGTGCAACATGCATCGAGAAGGATAGTCCGAAGCGATAGCCCGAGCCTCATCCTCAGGAGCCAGAAATAAGAAGAGATGACATTTGTTGTAAGAGTTTGGTTTTGTATATAAAGGAATGTAATATATAGGAACGGGATCATTGTAATATGTACAAAATGAAATCAATAAAGAGAATTGTTTTTTGTTACCATTGTGTTCAATGCATGTATTCTGTAATATGTCTGCTGCTGCTTCAATTATCCGTAATATGTTCCGCTGCGTATTGTCAATCTTGTCTATCTTGTCTTGCTTTAGGTCTTGGCCTTGTGCAAGCGCAACTTAGGCTTGTACGGCATCATGCCTTAGCGAGGACGATCGGTCTCAAAGAGTCCGAAGCGAGGACGAAAGTACTCTACGGGATCGGGGCGTGACACATGCTCAGTACGGTGGCCTTACGAGGGACCAGTGGTGACATACAGAGCCCGATGGTCTTACGAGGGACCGGTGCTCATCTAGTCTTGATATATTTGGCCCCGTTAGCTTGCTAGATCGGCACGATCTGAGGATTCCTATATTGCATTGTTGGGGTAACCCAACCTCCACCTAGACAGCCGTAGATATTTGAGTGGCCGCTTATTCACCTAAATGTTATGGATTGCTGCTTGCTAAGCTGGCTGGCCCGTAACCCTGCCCCAGCATGGTAATTCATTCCCTTGTTCTTGTTTGATATAGGGGTGGATTACTGTTCCGATGACAGACTACGAGTTCCGGTTGGCCATGCAGGTGTTATTGGATGTTAGGGTGATTGTGATGATTGTTGGTTATTTAGCTATATTAGTTGTAGATTGTTATCGTACGTTGGTACCGCACGATCCTTACCCTCTTTTACTGTTCATATATGCTATTCATGTCATATTTTATCATGCTGGATTTTCTTCGCCCGTCCTTGAGCGTTCCTTTCTGGTACTTGCTACGGTTGGCCTGACAAATCCTGGATTGTTCCCAGATTACCAGTGATCGACCCTGTGGATCGTTTAGACTTGACTTGGAGGATGTGCTTCAGTTCCCGACCATGCTAGGAACTGTGGGAAGGTATACTCATCTACATTATTATCCTGTACTGTAGATTTCCTGTTTATCATATGAGTATTTCCTGCTTTCCATATGATTCTCTCTCTTGCTTATTATTTCATTATTATTGCTTGTGGATATGAGATTGGATTTGGGCCATAGTTACTTGCATGCTAGGATACCCAGCAAGATTGACAGTTGTCATCGCCGTATAACGTATTCGTACCTTATACGGTGTAGCTGGCCGGCGTCCGTCCCCGTATTTCGGTACTGGGGCGTGACATCTACTGGTATCACTTACTTTATGGCTGGACTTGTACTTGATTTACGTGTCGGGATATGGATTCACTTGTACTAGTCGGAGAGAAAAAATACTCGAGTAGATCATATATAAATATTTCTCAACGTGCTAGATCCTACTGGTCTAATCTGGAAAGATAGCCGTCGCACACTTGCCAAGGGTGCGATGTGTCGTATTTACCCCTAGTCGTTTACATGTCGAAAATGGTATTTCAAAACACACTGGTTTAGTGCTTTCTACTGGATTAGCATTATAATTGCTGGACTCACATTGTAATTGCTAGACTCACATCACATTTATTCTAGTTTAGTTATCTTCATTTACAGTCTCTATTGCCATGTTCCCTGGTTCACCATATTTACTTTCATTATACTTTTGTTAATTGTTGTTCTATTTTATTCCCTGACTCATTCTTTTTCAGCTCATCAAGTATTACTTGCTATAACTGTTTTATAGTCTTTGTCATTTAATTGGAATTGCTAGAAAAGGTATGCTCGTTTCATCATGAATTGATATATTTTTAGATGACTGCTCAGGGGACTTGTGTCCCACATCCTACGGATCCGAAGAGGGGATAGCAACCATGGGTCCTGATACTCATGAGTGATTACCGAGGGGCTTAGTTACTATTATAGTTTGTCATAGATTCACTGTTAGAAATCTTAGCATGTATATATAGTGGAGACTTGTTATTATATTAGAGATTTGGATATTGTTAATGTATTTGGAAGTTGATGTTTTAGTCTTTGTAGTTTACTAGACTTCTTTGATATCATATCGTGCTTTAGATTGTGAATGGGTATTCAATGTTATCATCTGTACTTGTCCTCCATTTGGAGTTGAGATCTATGACAGGTACATTATATTATTGTGTGAGATTGATAGTTAGTGACCCAGACAGCGTTCTACCACCGATGTTGTGGCGTAGGCTGGACGTTAGTTCACTATTCGTGCCCCTATACCGGGTACGGGTCGTGACAATAGCTCAGCAGCTTGATCATGTACATGCCACAACACAAATCTTCCTGAGCTAGCTGTTGGGAATCCTTCGTAAGCATCCAATCTTTGTCCCCAAACAGACTGTAACAAGCCATCATCTGCCAGCCTCCCTACCGAAACCAAGTTGTAGCGCAAACTCGGTACATGTCGCACACCCTGAGGACGAGCTTCTCACCAAATTTTGTCGTCAAGTGCACATTATTGATGCCTACAACTGCAGATGTCCTCTTGTCGCACATCTTCACACATCCAAACTGTCACGACCCATACCGCTTTTTCGGATACGAGACGTGTCCAAGCCAGCCTACGCCACAGAGTCAGCGGTAGAACGCTGTCATGGCCAGATGCTCAAAATTACATAAATATAACATTTGCTCATTCATATTTCTAAATTTGTTACAACAGTTACAAGATTTATATTTAAAAAAAATACAAGGTTCTCACAATTAATGAAAAATGATACAACTGCTATCTATTTCTAGGTTTCTGTCTACAAGTACATCTGTATCTCCCAAAGCTAAGTGAAGCCACAACTAACCTGAAAAATATTGGATTTTCAGTCAGGAATGGAACAAGTACAGAAACCGACGGCAATGCAAAAGTATAATAGAATTAACAAGACATGAAAATAACATATGAGAGATAAAACTAGAAAGTAACTGATGACGTGGAAAGCTGTGAAGAAAATAAGGAAATAAATAAAAGATAACTACCTATGTGGTTTGAAATATCCTTTTCGACATGTGAATGGCTAAGGGGTAAATACTGCACCCTACACGTGTCGTGTGCAGCTGCTATCAGTCAAGATTAGACATATTGGGATAGTTCTGGGTAGTCCACATGTCTACTAAGATATTTCCCCTCCCGACTACTCCGTGTGACGAGCATGTCAACAAGCAGCAAGACATATGTATAAATATGAAATATAAAAAATATTATGAATCGAAAGCAATCAGAAAGTGCACTTGCCTGAGGTCCTTAGCTGGAGAAACCGATAGTATAACTACTCAGATGAATCAATAAAGTCAACACATGCAAAAAGTCCTCCGGATGCTGAAATAAATATTACCAATGTTCTTAGAATAGTCAAATTAGCTAGAATTGCCTGTCCTTAAGTCCAATTCTGGACACAGGGACAAAACGGTAATTTCGGATCAAAATGGTGTCCGTCGTTAGACCCGCTTTGCATCGAAAAGCGTGCCAGAGTCAACGGTCTCTAAAGCAGACAAACTATATGTCTACAAATTTGTTTTGATGATACGAACCCAACCTTATGTCCAAAGTTGGATTCCGGCAGGCCATGCACAAAATCGCCCATTGAGTCGGACCGTGGGACCCACAAAACGGCGATCCGATCAACTGTCTCAGAATTGGACCAAACTTGGCATACAGGACCAGAAAAATGATACGGTCCAGTTGGCGTAAGTTTTGCCTCGATCTGACGAACGTGCACAAAGTAATTGGGAAATTTGAACAGAGGTCGATACGGTGAATTTTGACGGATACGCATCAAATTCGTCGCGCACACGCAACCAATTTGAATTTCGTCAAAGCCCGCACGTCCACGAATCCATTACTCCCCTTTCGATGCTTTCGGTTCGCTACCACGTCGCCCGGATTGGCGGGACGCACGTCGTATCGAAGAATTTTATTGTTTTAGACTTGACTTGGAGGATGTGCTTCAGTTCCCGACCATGCTAGGAACTGTGGGAAGGTATACTCATCTACATTATTATCCTGTACTGTAGATTTCCTGTTTATCATATGAGTATTTCCTGCTTTCCATATGATTCTCTCTCTTGCTTATTATTTCATTATTATTGCTTGTGGATATGAGATTGGATTTGGGCCATAGTTACTTGCATGCTAGGATACCCAGCAAGATTGACAGTCGTCATCGCCGTATAACGTATTCGTACCTTATACGGTGTAGCTGGCCGGCGTCCGTCCCCGTATTTTGGTACTTGGGCGTGACATCTACTGGTATCACTTACTTTATGGCTGGACTTGTACTTGATTTACGTTCGGGATATGGATTCACTTGTACTAGTCGGGGAGAAAAAATCTCGAGTAGATCACATATAAATATTTCTCAATGTGCTAGATCCTA
>JANAVB010014793.1:7500-27013 GCA_029216955.1 Iris pallida
TTCTCCGTGGTGGAGAATGATCATTCTCCGTGGTTTTAACACGGAAAATTTTTTTTTTTTTGAAAAATTTTGTCAGGAATAAAGAGTTTCGTTCTTCTTTCAAAACGATGATAATTCTTATGGAAAAGAAAAGAAAGATCTTCTCTCCACAATTGACCTAATCGTCGGAAAACTTCAAATGTCTCTACGATGAAGATGATGATGATGGTGATGATGATGACGAGCGATGATCTGAGTTCGACTGAAGAAAAGCACCCCGAACTACGAACGATCTTTGCGATCTCTGCTGAAGATGAGAGCAATGGAATTCAGATTTTCCGTGAAGAAGAAGAAGACGAAAATCGCAATCCAGATCTGAGTTTTTTGAATTCAAATACATATAGATGACCAATTCGCGCGGAGGGGTAATTTCGGTATTATAAAAATAGCAGTTTTCAGCGGGTGGCATCTAAAAGGGAATCTTGGTATATTTAACGTGAAAATACTTAATTCTGGGTATTTCATAAAACTCATTCAGCGGGTGGACATTTCATAAAAGCCCACCCCGAAATTGGGTTTCTCAGCAATTTCCAGTTATTTTTTTATACGTTCAACGACGTGACTAGTACTATTATAAAAGAGGGCTTCAAAAGGGCTCAATCTTGAGCCATCTAAGCCGTGTATATCATCAACCATTTAAAAAAAATAGAATTTAAAAATTAACTATGTTGATAACCGAATCCCCCCTCCTCGCGTAAAAAATTAGAAATCTCCCAATACTGAACATATTTAAAATTAAAATAAACTAGCTACGTAATATTATCTAATTAAATACATATCCATAATTTAAAAAATAATCATAACAAATCATATTGAAAGTTATATGTAAAATATTCTAATATTAAATTATTACAATTTTTATTAATAGTTATATATATATATATATATATATATATATATATATATATATATATATATATATATATATATATATATATATATATATATATATGAGGTGGAATTAAATTCACCCCCATATTTTGTCCCTCCGCTATCAACCAAGTCTCATCCGTTAGATTAAATTTAAAATTATGGTTCGGATCAAATATCTACATCGATAAATAGAAATACTAAATCGTCCGTACATTATATTAAGATTCAAAAGTGAGAAATTGAGAAGAAGAAAAATAACAAAAAGCCCCTCCTCCTCCACCCCCCATACCGTCTGCACCTTCTTCTCGGCTCCCCATCCCCTCTACACTCGCGCTCTGCCCCCTCTTCGGTGGGGATTTTTTTTTTTTTTTTTGGTGATTTTGATTTTATTTGTCATTTTTAACTTATAGATGACCAACAAAATTTCAGAATTTTCAATAAAACCTCCGCTCCCCTTTGCTACGATGCTCCACCGCAGCTTGCTCCACCTGTGCCTTTGCCTTTGCCTGGGCTAAACTGCTTCCTCTCTGCCCTCTTCCGCCTGGGCTAAACCGCTTCCTCTCTGGCTCTTCCTCCTCCTCCTGCAGCGCTCTGCCCCATCTCTGACGCACCGCCTGTGCTCTCGCAAACGTATGTTCAATTTTTTATGCAAACAACTAAATCAAGATTACTAAGATATTGAATTTTTCATTAGTCGATATTGATCATCAAGTAATCTAAGCTAAGTTGTGTTAAGTATCTTTTTAATGCGGAGTCGATGACATTTTAACATGTTTTACATGCCATTGTCTTCCAACCAATTATTTGAATATGCCACGACATGGTATACAAACCATAATAGCAATCACTTTTACATGCAATGTAAGCAATGCCGGTCCTGATGTTTATTAGGTCCAGGACGGAAAAAAAAATGTGAACCTTCTTTTTTCATATATGTCTGTTTTTTTACAATAAATAAATTTTATTAATAACGATAAAACTCCAAAAGTACGTGACAATAAAAAAAATTATGGTCCAACCATACAACATAGAACCAATAAAGCGATTAAAAAGTTAAACCACTTTCTTCATACATTTTTTCAGCATATCTTCTAGTACATAAACCTTAGACTTAGGTCTCCTCCAATGATCTAAAAAGTTGAATCACTTTCTTCACATTCTCCAATAGAAAAAAAATTTAAACGATTTAAATGGCCAATTTTTTTAAATGACCGAAAATCTAAAAGATTTAACTTATTAATAATATATGAATGGGTACTAATATGATAGAAACTATAAAACATTAAAATTTGGCTGTTCCGTGTTTGAATTTTAAAAGATTTAAATTAGGCTTCAAATTTATTTTAGATAAGGTAGAAATTTTAAAAGACCGATTTTTTTTAAATAAACGAAATTAGGCTTCAAAATTTAAATGATGGAAAAAATTTAAATGAAACTATCTTTTTTTTTTCTAAATATCGAAATTTTAAAAAATTTAAATTAGGCATCAAAACATTTTAGAGAATATAAAAAATTTAAATGACCGACTTTTTTTTAAGAAACTAAATTAGGTTTCAAATTAGGTTTCTTTATTATTATTAATGTACGGAAGATTTTGTATTTCTATTTTTGGATGTATAGATTTGATTTGAACCTTAATTTAAATCAATTCCAACAGATGAGATAGTGGTGATGATAGTGAGGTGGGCAAAATAAGGGACGAAGTAAACCTATCCTTAGGGCAAATCCTAATATAACTAGGATTAAGAATTATACTAAAATTATACTTTAATTATACTGGAAATTGCTGAGAAACCCAATTTCGGGGTGGGCTTTTATGAAATGCCCACCCGCTGGATAAGTTTTATGAAATACTCAGAATTAAGTATTTTCACGTTAAATATTCCAAGATTCCCTTTTAGATGCCACCCGCTATTAACTGCTATTTTTATAATACCGAAACTACCCCTCCGCGCGAATTGGTCATCTATATGTATTTGAATTCAAAAAACTCAGATCTGGATTGTGATTTTCGTCTTCTTCTTCTTTACTGGAAATCTGAATTTCATTGCTCTCATCTTCAGCAGAGATCGCAAAGATCGTTCGTAGTTCGGTGTGCTTTTCTTCAGTCGAACTCAGATCATCGCTCGTCATCATCATCATCATCATCTTCATCTTCATCGTGGAGACATTTGAAGTTTTCCGACAATTAGGTCAATTGTGGAGAGAATATCTTTCTTCTTCTTTTCCATCAGAATTATCATCGTTTTGAAAGAAGAACGAAACTCTTTGTTCATGAAAAAAAACTAAATTACACGGAGAATGCCATTCTCCGTTTTATTTAAAACGGAGAATGCCGTTCTCCGTGTTTCTAACACGGAGAATGGTCATTCTCCTGCGTTTTAACACTGGAATGGCCATTCTCCGTGCTAAATTACACGGAGAATGACCATTCTCCGTTTTATTTAACACGGAGAATGGCATTCTCCGTGTTAGTAACACGGAGAATGGTCATTCTCCTGCGTTTTAACACTGGAATGACCATTCTCCGTGTTAAATAAAACGGAGAATGGTCATTCTCCGTGTTAAATAAAACGGAGAATGACATTCTCCGTCTTAATGTAGCACGGAGAATGGCCATTCTCCGTTTAAATTAAGACGGAGAATGTCATTCTCCGTTTTATTTAACACGGAGAATGACATTCTCCGTTTAAATTAACACGGAGAATGTCATTCTCCGTTTTATTTAACACGGAGAATGACATTCTCCGTTTTATTTAACACGGAGAATGGCATTCTCCGTGTTTCTAACACGGAGAATGGTCATTCTCTTGCGTTTTAACACTGGAATGACCATTCTCCGTGTAAACTAAGACGGAGAATGACCATTCTCCGTCTAAATTATGACGGAGAATGGCCATTCTCCGTGTAACTTTCAGGACGGAGAATGACATTCTCCGTCTTAATTAAGACGGAGAATGTCATTCTCCGTGTTACTAACACGGAGAATGGTCATTCTTCGTGTAAATTAAGACGGAGCGTAAGGAAGAAGATGAAGTATCGAAACTTTTTTTAAGAGCAGTTTCGTGGGTGTTTTCAATAAATTAAAAGGAAGGGCAAAAGGGTCATTTGGAACCCGCTTTGGATAAGTTTCTCTAATTCTGGACACGCGATGAAAGTTTTTTTAGCGGTGGGTTTTACATAAAACTTTTTTAGTTTTTGGGCATTTCATAAATCTTCCCTTAATTATAATAAAGTAAATGGAAATATAAGGAATTATATACATTGGTACCGAGAGATATAAACCAACCATATATTGCCTCCGCCTATATATATATTATAGGCCCTGTATAACTAATAACGAGAGACAAAGATCCCATCCCTTGATGGCATCCTCCTCCTCCAAGAGAGCAAGAAGAAGATGTCGTCTCTCTTCCGATATCATAACGTGGGAGATACTCCCACATCTTCCCGTGAGGACACTCTGCAAGTTCCGTTGCGTCTCCAAGTCATGGTATCATCTTCTTTGTTCCGATCCCGAGTTCCTACGACTCCATCGGCGGAGGTCCGAACAAAAGCCTCCTACGGTCCTCGTAATAACTCCTGACTACAACGCAAACCGTATTCCTTTCTTCACCATGAAGATGGACGACGGAGAAAGGAGGGTAGCGGGCTCGGGTGCCGACTTGGTGGCGTTCGACCTGCGTCCGCCTTTGCTTAAAACGGTGTCGGCATGCCACGGCCTTGTATTGGTGTACAATCGGTACACAATGCATATCTGGAATCCGGCAACAGGAGAGTGGATCGACATCGATGATCCTGCATGCGGAAACGACTTTGGTCACATATTCGCACAAATAGGTTACGTCGGGTCCACCGGAGAGTACAAGGTGCTGATTTTCCACTCGGATTCGTCCTGTGAGGTCTTGACGATAGGCTCCTCCCAAGGGTGGAGGGCAACGAAGAACCCGCCATTCAGTCTTTTGTCGTGCAACATTGCTGTTGTCAATGGATTCGCCCACGTGTTTTCGGTATCTCCTTCTGGCGACATTAGCCCGATTCGATCTCGAGAAGGAGGAATGGTCGGTGATTCCAGGCGTAGACCCGTGCCATCTTGCTCCCGAGTTCGAATACTATAATATTTTGCTCAGGGAAGTGAATGGGTGGTTGTGCTTGGTACAGTTTAGCATATTTATGTGTCGTGTAGACATTTGGTTCCTGAAGGAGGTGGGTATCTGGGTAAAAGAGTACACTATCGACTTCTCCTACAACTCCTATATATCTAAGGAGGGTGTTTAGGAGAGGTCATATGGTTGAACCCTTGCTGATCGAGGAGGATGGAAAAATCTTGTTTACAAGTAAACACTTCAACTTACTCTTTTATTATGATCCTAAAAGCGAAAGTTTCCAAGAAATTTACAAGGACAAGGCGGAGAGTAATCTTACAACCATGTGGTCAATTTTGTACAAGGAAACCTTCACATCCTTGAACAGAGGTCAAACTGATTGTATAGGTAGATGCCCAGCTGTTTGAGTATGTATGCATGTCTTTTTAAATCAAATTCTCCGCTTCAATATCTATTGGACCTTTTTTTTAAAATCAAATTATCCTTTGATATCAACTGGAGCTGTAGCTTAGGGGATCCAGTTTTATTTTCATTATTATTTTTTTATTCTCATTTTTAACCTTCTCTAGAAGTTTCGGAAACAATATCTATATTAGTACTACAGAGAAAATCATTGCAGTAACTAACTTCCCTATATTCATTCAATATAAAAAGGTATCATATTTATTCCCCTATATTCATTTAGTATGAAAAAGGTCATATTCATTCAGTTTAAAAATCTCTCTCAACTAAGCATACTTTACTAATATTATAGTAATTAACCTCCCAATATCCATTCAATATATAAAAAAAAGTATCATATTCATTCAGTTTAGTACAGAAAATTCAATACAAAATAAAAGGTTATAGAGAGCTAAATAAAAGGGTGTATAGAGCTGTGCAAATAAAAGGTTCTGTACAGAAAATTAATGTATAGTTGTGCGTCTCTGTTATATGTGTGGTTTATAATAACGAGTTTATATAAAAGTGTTATGTAAAATCTAAACTTTTATAACATTTATTTACATAAGCGTTATAAAAATCTTACAAATGTTTCTAGTAACAGAGTTTCTGCCCTCTCCTTCTGCTTTCACCAAAAAAAATTCTTCCATACAATCCGATACTCCCCTCATCTCTCAAAAAAAAAAAAAAAAAAACTCCCTCCTTGTTATGTCTCCTTCATCACAACGAGTTTGAGTCCTATAGAGCTCTCCCCCGCTCCTCTCCTCTCTGTCGCTCGAACTTGTGGCGGGGATCCTCACCGAAAAGCTTGACGCCGATGGATTCCGCTAAGAACCTGCAGCGTCAGTTCCTATGCTCTTCAATTTTGGTTTGGTTGTCCAAAATTTCTATGGCCTGGTCGCGGCCACCATTACCGATTCCAAGATAAATCATGCCTTCAGCAAGCTAGAGAGGCAGAGGGGCCTGCTGCACCCAGCTCTGGAAGGAGTCCACCGGTCATTTATCCTCCCTCGAGAAGGACCTCCATCTTAAGTCTGACTCCCTCGAGTCCAAGCAGTGGCGGATCCAGGATAAAATTTTACTGGGGTCACAATCATAAGGGAGTTCAGAGACAAGCCTCAGAAAATTGAACATATAGAAATAGAGTATAAAATTGAAAATTAAACATACAGAACACTACAAACAACCCAAACAAAGGACTAATTTTCAGTACACAAAGTAAAAATTTATCTTTTAATTTTGACATAACTTGATTCTGACCTAATTTGATTTTGAAATTAATCTTTATAGTTGGTATTTCTTCCAAGAACAACTCTTCCGACTTCCGTCCTCCACTCCTCCTCCGGACTTCGAGCCTTCAACAACTTTTTCTTCAAGTAGCAGCAATCAGCAAATTTTTTTTAGGAGCTGCGAAGAAGTAGAGATAGAATGGAAACAAGAGAAGAGGAGGGTTACTGGGAAAGAAGAAAGGGCTTTGGCTTGGTTGCTGGGAGTCCATTTTTGTTCACCCCCAAAAACCATGGTGTTTGTTCACCCTCTAATTACATGGAGACATGTGGCAACTAAAACCACTTTAAGAGTGGTTCTGTACACTTCCAAGATAGATTTGACTTGAAATTTGTCACATGTCACCATGTGGTTGAGAGGTGAACAAACATCATGGTTTTTAGGGGTGAACAAAAATGGACTCTTAATAGTGGTGCAGCAAAAGCTGCTACAGTAAAAATTTGTTTTTTAAAAAATTCCACTGTGGCACCCGCCCCCAGTGGCTCCCACATGCATTCGCTATTGAGTCCAAGCGTCGGTCCCTGGACCTCTCCACCCAGCAAACCCTAGTCCACCACCGCAAGCAATCCGTCGACCGCTCCGTCGACCCTGCAATCCCTCCGCGGCTTTGCACTTGCCACGCTCTCTTCTACCGAAAGAAATGACATTATCCCCTCGAAAATCCGATCCCTCTGTAAGAAAATGGATTCCTAGGGGTTATCTCAAGGAGAAGGAGGCAGCCGTCCGGCGATCGGAGATCCCGAACGCACCGTCCGAACGGACCGTCCGAAGAATGCTCATGTGTTCACTATTGTACGGATACGTTGGTAAGAGATTTGTAGAATGCTCTCGTAGTTCTTGAGAATTTTTATGTCCTTTATGTACTTTCAGTCTTAGACGACCAAGATATAAAAACTGCCAATAAACAGAGCGTATATACTTTTATGTCCTTTCAGTCCTAGACGGCCAAGAACAATAAATCTAGGTACGCTTCCACAATCAATTTAATTTATATTTTTCATCTCATGAATCGACAGGGTACAATAAATTCTATAGATTATTCTATTTAAAGTAATCCTTATGAATTATTTGATATTATTTTTGGATGCATATCCTCCGTAGATTATTTCATGAATTTTTTTATATTGATAATATCCAATTTTGTCAAATTGAAATTCATGATTATGCTTTTGATTACTTTATTTGAGTAATAATCTTATGAATGTGCATGCATATAAAGTTTTGGACATGATTCAGTTTTGTAAAATTTAGTCAAAATTTAATTTTTTTGGTGCCTTTTATGACTAGCAATAGTTGTCCAATATTGTAACACCCAGTTTTTCAGATGAGGGTAATTTTAAAATTTTATAATTATAATTATTATTTATTGATTATTATTTCATATTATGATTTTTTTTGGTGATTTTTAATAATTTTTAAACTATTTAAAATTATGACTTGTGATTTTGACATTTTACTATTGTTTGGTTTTAATTTCGAGGAAATTTGTCACCCCCAGTTTCAGGAACATGGATATTTTTGTCATTTTATATTTTTGAAATAATTTTTGAAATTTATTTTATTATTTATGATATTGTTTTGGGATTATTTGAGTCGGGTTCGAATTTCAGCTCAATCCGACTTGAAACGGGAACCCGGGGGCAGTGTTGACTTTAGTGGACCCACACACTAGTTAGGCATGGCCCACATGATATTAATTTTAGTCCACATGATATTAATTTTAGTTAGAGGTTAGACTAATTATTATGGATAAGGTTAGTGTGATTAGAGACTTTAGAATGACTAATTTAGCCCCAACCAATTAGCCCTTTCCTAATACTAATAGAATAGGTTAGTGGGGGCATTTTGGACCTTACCATAATAGGACAAATAGCCCCATATGGCCAACCACTTTGGGAGAGGATAGGCTCAAGTTCATTTCATTATTCTCATCCACACTCTCTCTCTTGTTCTTCCCCAAATTTCTAGAGAGCAATCCCTAGCAATTTCTCCACCAAATTCTTCCATTTCTCCACCAAATCCTTCCATTTCGCCACCAAATCTTCTTTTTTCTTTCTCCATTCTAGCCAAGGAGGAAGCTACCCAAGTTTGGGAGGATTCGGAGCTCGTTCGTGTCCTTTTGGAATCTCTACGTGTCGGTGTCGCTCCGGGAAGGCTTTTCTTCGATTCGATCTACCGGGAGGTATAAATCCCTTCTCCTTTTCATTTTTTCATGTATATAGGTCTATTTTGAACCCATAGGAAGGACCCCCATGGTTGTATCTCCATTTGTGTCCATTTTGTATCCATTTGGAGGTCATAGGAGTGTCCTTTGTGTTGTGGATGTGTTCATGTTACTTTTATAGATTTATATATATATTGTAATGAGAGTGTATCTATATTTATATATGTAATAAATGGTTCATGATGATTATATAATCAAGTTTGTGAGTGTGGTTCCTCATATTGTTATTGCTATTATTGTTGTGGATAATTAGGATATATATTGTGTATTCTTTTGGCTCAAACTATCTAAATCCGTCATGATTTTTATCCACGTTTTTAATTTCAGCCCTAACTTAGAAATGTCATAACTTCTAGCTCAAAGCTCGGTTTAATCTTCCGTTTTTTTAAAAGAAGCGTATTGAAGTTAATTTTCCAAAAACATGTATTAATGGGCCGAATTCTTTCTGTAACTTTCTGGAGAATTATTTGAGTGTCAGCTGTATGAAAGACAAACGCGTTCTCGGTGTTTTCGCGATTCCGGGAGTTTCCGAAAACGAAAATGCGATCCGTTTGAAGTTTCAGAAAGCTAACACATAGATCTATAACATACTTTACTCCTAGATTTTAATTCATGCCGAGTTGGTACAGTATTGATTATTAGTAGGAGTTACTATTCGGCATATGAATTTTGTGCACCCTTGTGTGTAATATAATGTTCTATTTGATTTTAACCCATGTTAATGTATATACATTATGTAACTAAATAGAGAATGCAAGCATGAGTAAATAGTTAAATAAATAATGTATGAGGTGTAAGTATCCTATCTAATGTAAGCATGTATAAGTATGGCTTGTAATGAATATGTAGGTTCCATAGTATGTAATGTATGGTGCATATAGTATTGCAAGAGAATAAATGAATGATGAATGAATGCAAGCATGAATGTAATATAATAATAGATGTAATGTATGCAATATACAAGTTAATGAGATGTAATGTTCTATATTAACACAAATTCTATATTACCTCATGTACCCCTTACACTATGTTGACACTATCACACTTGACACTTTGTTCACTTACACTTTGACACTCTTTGATATGTATACACTATGTATGCCCATTTAACCCTCACTTGCCCCTTTGCCATGTTCACATACACACACATAGCCTCTTAAATAAGTATTTATGAATATAGTTAACTTAGCTATGTATGTATATTATATATATGGTAGCATATTGTATTGTAATATATAAGTTTATATAGCCATTGAAATGCCATGATTATAGACCTAATGTTGAATACCAATATATGCATGTGTATATATGTGTAGACATGTATAGATTAAAGTAATAGATTACCTAGTGTATATCTAATGTAAATTCTTGCCTATTTGAGTATTGAATAATTGAATGCTATATAGAGTTGGGTGTATGTTAGCTTGTATAGCCTTGTATTGATGTGTGCTTGCTAGGATAGTCTTGGTTAGGCCTAGTAAGACTTGCTGGGTTAGGACATGACCTAGTTTGACTAGTACAGTTGACCAGAGTTGACCAAGGGTTGACTTTGGCCTAGTTTGACCTAGATTCATGTAGAATGCATTGTAGTGCTTTATATTACCCTTCTGGACATGTTGTGACTTGTGCTGTTCTAAATAAGAGCCAGACACCTCTCCTCGGATAGTATATTTTCTTTGGACATTCAGATAGCAGGCGAGTACATTCTCTGACCGTTTCATACTTGTCTGGATTTATATTCTTGCTCTAGATTACTGTACTTGATGCTGACACGATTGTTATTACGGATTGGTACTATATGGATCTTCTTTTGAGATGTTATCTCCTTGTATTCACTAAATACATATTGTGATGTGCGTTTCACTTACATATTGTATTTATTGAATACCCATATCCTTGTATACTCATTGTGCATATTGTACTCTCATTATCACATGAGTTCCAGAGATAGACCATTGTACACTATTGTATAACATTGTACAACTATTGTATAATATTGTACATCTATTGTATAATATTGTACATCCATTGTATAACATTGTACACTATTGTATAAGATAACGTAACTGAAGTGGATCCTTGTGTATTGATTGGGAAGGGGGAGTAGAATTGGTTATGTACTCAAATCCTATTGTATAAGATTGTATAACTATTGTATATGTCTATTGTACACCCACGTACAATGGAGTTATCATTACATTTTTCTAGACCGTTTACATAACCATATTGTACTCTAAATCACATGTTCCTTACAGTTCTTACTTATCATATTTAGATATTTCCTGTTATCAAATCTCTACTGTTTTTCATATACCTTCTTCTTTCAGCGTTTTATGTACTTTACTCTATTGCGTGATTTATATTTTCTAACTCGATATGAACTGCGTGAGATGTTTTATACTCGCTCCTGTCCTGACTGGACCTGTTGATAAATTTTACAGATAGCTTGGAGGTTGCCTGCTAGCCTAGAGGAGACACATTAGAGGTTGTTTAGATAGTTATTTCCTTTGTCTGGAGTTGTATTTACTTTGAGGATTACTGTATTTGAGTTTTGAGATGTATTTCTGGGTTTATGTATCTTAGACATTTAGACTTATATCTCCTGTATCTCTTGGATTTTATGTTTTATCTATCCTTATCATGCTCTACCTTAGATGTGATTGAGACTGTATCTGCTATGTCACCCCATTCGGGGAGTATAACTGCTTAGCATTATATTGTTAGATGATGTGGCCTAGGACAGCGTTCTACCGCCGACACTGCGGCGTGGCTGGGCGTTGTTACGTTCTCGTACCCTAACAGTGGGTGCGGGTCGTGACACGTTTTTAGTGGTGGCCCTTGCAGGTCGAGTTTATGTAGTGGTATTCGAACTTGAGTACCACTACAGCCTGCAGTAGGAATAGGATATATTTGAAGGTACTCAATCACAGTTAGGACCCTTGAGAGATTCCTGGGACGACCCTTGAGAATCTTATTTTAACTTCGATTTGAAAACTCTTTTCCCTTGATTTGATTTATCTTTACTTTCTGTTGTTGAATTTGATTTTGATGGATTATGGTTGAATTTGAGTTTGTATTCATTGATTTTGATGGATGATTGTCGAATTTTGAATCTTGATGATAGTTGTTGCATCCGAGTTTGTATTTTGATGGATTTTTGTTCGTTTTTGAATTTTGATGTTCGTTGATAAATTTGATTTGATTTTTGGGTATTTATTGTTGATTTAATTTAATTTTTGGCAAGATAAAATTATATGGGCTAGGTCATCTATGTTATGGAATCTAGTCCTCTATAGTCACATTAGCCAGCATGGTGAGGACATATAGTCTGACTTTGGATATATTTCTCGGGTGTGGAAATTTAAGGTTTTTGCAGCCAAGCTAGCGGCATCGCGAAAATGTTAAATACCAAGATTCTAGGGGTATGTGCATAAGTCGAGGACTCTGTGATTATCGTAGCCTTGCTTACTGGTATGACGAGGATTTAGAGTACCATAATTTTTGATAGACGCATATGATTATCAGATTGTACTTTAAATGTTTTCGAACATGTTTTCTCTACTTTTGTTGCAGTCCTTCAAAAAAAATTTAATTATTATTTGATCTGTTTTGTTTTGCTTCTCATTTTAACTTAGGAGTAGGTTAGCTGTTTTTATAAACCTTGTGTAACTTCTTGCTATGAGTTTCTTCTTAATACAATGAATCGATAATTTTGCTAGACTTTATCTTGGATTTGATAATTTAGCTCTGGGTTTCAAAATGGTTCTTCTTTAAACAGATAAGCAAAACAGGTTTTATCGTTATTTCTTTCTTGCTATTATTCTTGTATTAGATAATAATAAAACTGTCTTGATTTCGTCAATCACCAGCTTTACAATCTTGGTAGGAATCTAAATGTTGGTCTTAACGTAGAATTAAATTTTTATTTTGGGACATGAGAATATGTATATGAATAAATATAGCAGACACTTTCCTGACACTTATGCATGCTAAACTTGATTTTCACCTATCTGAATACATATTAATATGTCGTTAATGTTTAAATTCTCAAAACCCCAATATTTTTGGTTATCTATTTTTTCTGGCTTAACTCGTGATTTAAATATAAATTTCATGTTATTAGTTATGTTTACATCACTGCATAATGTTAATATTACACTTGTTTAAATGTTAGCTTATTTTCAGACTTTGCATGTAAATGCTGAACTAAAACTGGTTTAACCTTTCAATGCTAAGCTATAACCCTGTACAAGGACACACACACACCCTAACTTAGTATACATTGTCATGTAACCTAACCCTTCCTCTCTATGTTATGATTATATATCTAGATAGATATATATAGAGCTTAGGCATACATGTTATAATGTATATAGATACATGACTAAATCCCTACCTCTCTTTATATATATATATATATGTATAAGGTTAGCCATGCATGTTATGAGTAAATAAGTTGCGTATTGTAGATTGTTTAACCAATATGTCATGATTAGTGTAACTTGATAGCCGTTGTTTTGAAACCCAATTTCTCATATACAATTTTATGTATATTTCGTCTACACACATGCCTACTATCTAACCATATTAACCTGTTCACATACACCCATACACACACAAACCATATAACATTACATAATGCCAGTTTTTCCCTCTCTAACGCTCTATATATATATATATATTGTGATTGGATTTCAATGCAAGTGACTTTCAATTTTTTAACTTTGAAATTGATTTTTCTGTACCCTTTTAGATTATTGGAAGTTACCTTCTTATTTTTATATATTTTTTTATGAGTACCAGCTTTCCCATAGGATGGTAGACTGTCTTACAGTTTTGATGATTTGTTATTTCTGTATCTTTTTCAGTTTAGCACTCTAGATTTCTTGTGTGTTTGATACCCTATGACCGTCTTGGTTTAGCATGACTAGTATACCGAGATGAGACTTTCACTACCACCGTATGCAATGACCCTGTATGTCGTCCTTTTGATCACATGATTTGTTTTAATCTGGGACTTTGATTGTGGGGGTTTGACCTAAAGGGAGTATGGACATTTTAATTTCGAGGATAAAATTTTTCTAAGGTGGGTAGAGTTGTAGCACCCAGTTTTCCAAATGAGAATAATTTTGAAATTTTGTGTTTATAATTATTTTAATAATGATATTTAATTCATGATATGATTTTTGGTGATTTTAAATCATTTTAAAATTATTTAAATCAATGACCTGTGGTTTTGACGTTTTGCTAGTGAAAACCTAGAGACTGTTTGACCTAGAGCCTAACCATGTGATTATGATATTTTAATATCATTTCTGGCCTAAGGATATTTTGCATTTGACCTCTTTGAATTATTTTGATATTTATTGCGTTGGTGATTGTTAATTTTGATCTTTGATAGGTGTGATTTTGTGATGGTTTTGTGTCCGTATCGGACACGTATCAGTTTTTATTTACAAATGTTTGATGTGCCTCAAGGAGATTTTTTTATTGCTGATTTTTTTGAAAAGTATTTGAATGAGATTGTTTTTTGTATGTGTTTCCTGTGATTGCTTTGTTTTAATTTCGAGGACGAAATTTTTATAAGGTGGGTAGGATTGTAACACCCAGTTTTTCAGATGAGGGTAATTTTGAAATTTGTAATTATAATTATTATTTATTGATTATTATTTCATATTATGATTTTTTTTGGTGATTTTTAATCATTTTTAAACTATTTAAAATTATGACTTGTGATTTTGACATTTTACTATTGTTTGATTTTAATTTCGAGAAAATTTGTCACCCCCCGATTTTCAGGAACATGGGTATTTTTTTCATTTTGTATTTTTGAAATAATTTTTGAAATTTATTTTATTATTTATGATATTGTTTTGGGATTATTTGAGTCGGGTTCGAATTTCAGCTCAATCCGACTTGAAACGGGAACCCGGGGGCAGTGTTGACTTTAGTGGATCCACACACTAGTTAGGCATGGCCCACATGATATTAATTTAGTCCACATGACATTAATTTTAGTTAGAGGTTAGACTAATTATTATGGATAAGGTTAGTGTGATTAGAGACTTTAGAATGACTAATTTAGCCCCAACCAATTAGCCCTTTCCTAATACTAATAGAATAGGTTAGTGGGGGCATTTGGACCTTACCATAATAGGACAAATAGCCCCATATGGTCAGCCACTTTGGGAGAGGATAGGCTCAAGTTCATTTCATTATTCTCATCCACACTCTCTCTCTTGTTCTTCTCCAAATTTCTAGAGAGCAATTCCTAGCAATTTCTCCACCAAATCCTTCCATTTCTCCACCAAATCCTTCCATTTCGTGACCAAATCTTCTTTTTTCTTTCTCCATTCTAGCCAAGGAGGAAGCTACCCAAGTTTGGGAGGATTCGGAGCTCGTTCGTGTCCTTTTGGAATCTCTACGTGTCGGTGTCGCTCCGGGAAGGCTTTTCTTCGATTCGATCTACCGGGAGGTATAAATCCCTTCTCCTTTTCATTTTCTCATGCATATAGGTCTATTTTGAACCCATAGGAATGACCCCCATGGTTGTATCTCCATTTGTGTCCATTTCGTGTCCATTTGGAGGTCATAGGAGTGTCCTTTGTGTTGTGGATGTGTTCATGTTACTTTTATAGATTTATATATATATTGTAATGAGAGTGTATCTATATTTATATATGTAATAAATGGTTCATGATGATTATATAATCAAGTTTGTGAGTGTGGTTCCTCATATTGTTATTGCTATTATTGTTGTGGATAATTAGGATATATATTGTGTATTCTTTTGGCTCAAACTATCTAAATCCGTCATGATTTTTATCCACGTTTTTAATTTCAGCCCTAACTTAGAAATGTCATAACTTCTAGCTCAAAGCTCGGTTTAATCTTCCGTTTTTTTTTAAAAGAAGCGTATTGAAGTTAATTTTCCAAAAACATGTATTAATGGGCCGAATTCTTTCTGTAACTTTCTGGAGAATTATTTGAGTGTCAGCTGTACGAAAGACAAACGCGGTTCTCGGTGTTTTCGCGATTCCGGGAGTTTTCGGAAACGAAAATGCGAACCGTTTGAAGTTTCAGAAAGCTAACACATAGATCTATAACATACTTTAATTCTAGATTTTAATTCATGCCGAGTTGGTACAGTATTGATTATTAGTAGGAGTTACTATTCGGCATATGAATTTTGTGCACCCTTGTGTGTAATATAATGTTCTATTTGATTTTAACCCATGTTAATGTATATACATTATGTAACTAAATAGAGAATGCAAGCATGAGTAAATGGTTAAATAAATGATGTATGAGGTGTAAGTATCCTATCTAATGTAAGCATGTATAAGTATGGCTTGTAATGATATGTAGGTTCCATAGTATGTAATGTATGGTGCATATAGTATGCAAGAGAATAAATGAATGATGAATGAATGCAAGCGAATGTAATGAAATAATAAATGTAATGTATGCAATATACAAGTTAATGAGATGTAATTTATATTAACACAAATCCTATATTACCTCATGTACCCCTTACACTATGTTGACACTATCACACTTGACACTTTGTTCACTTACACTTTGACACTCTTTGATATGTATACACTATGTATGCCCATTTAACCCTCACTTGCCCCTTGCATGTTCACATACACACACATAGCCTCTTAAATAAGTATTTATGAATATAGTAACTTAGCTATGTATGTATTATATATATGGTAGCATATTGTATTGTAATATATATGTTTATATAGCCATTGAAATGCCATGATTATAGATCTAATGTTGAATACCAATATATGCATGTGTATATGTGTAGACATGTATAGATTAAAGATAGATACCTAGTGTATATCTAATATAAATTCTTTCCTATGAGTATTGAATAATTGCATGCTATATAGAGTGGTGTATGTTAGCTTGATAGCCTTGTATTGATGTGTGCTTGCTAGGATAGTCTTGGTTAGGCCTAGTAAGACTTGCTGGGTAGGACATGACCTAGTTTGCCCTAGTTTGACTAGTACAGTTGACCAGAGTGACCAAGGATTGACTTTGGCCTAGTTTGACCTAGATTCATGTAGAATGCATTGTAGTGCTTTATATTACCCTTCTGGAACATGTTGTGACTTGTGTGTGTGTTCTAAATAGGAGCCAGACACCCTCCTCGGATAGTACATTTTTCTTTGGACATTCAGATAGCAGGCGAGTACATTCTCTGACCGTTTCATACTTGTCTGGATTTACATTCTTGCTCTAGATTACTGTCTTGATGCTGATACGATGTTATCACGGATTGGTACTATATGGATTTCTTTTGAGATGTATCCCTTGTATTCACTAAATACATATTGTGATGTGCGTTTCACTTACATATTGTATTATTGAATACCCATATCCTTGTATACTCATTGTGCATATTGTACTCTCATTATCACATGAGTTCCAAGGATAGACCATTGTACACTATTGTATAACATTGTACAACTATTGTATAACATTGTACATCTATTGTATAATATTGTACATCCATTGTATAACATTTACACTATTGTATAAGATAACGTAACTGAAGTGGATCCTGTGTATTGATGGGATAGGGGGAGGGGAGTAGTATAATTGGTTATGTACTCAAATCTATTGTACAAGATGTATAACTATTGATATGTCTATTGTACACCCACGTACAATGGAGAGTTACCATGCATTTTCCTAGACCGTTTACATCATCATATTGTACTCTAAATCGCATGTTCCTTACAGTTCTTACTTATCAATTTAGATATTTCCTGTTATCAAATCTCTACTTTTTCATAACCTTCTTCTTTCAGCGTTTATGTACTTTACTCTTGCATGATTTTATTTCGAACTCGATATGAACTGCGTGAGATGTTTTGTACTCGCTCCTGTCTGACGGACCTCTTGATAAATTTTACAGATAGCTTGGAGGTTGCCTGCTAGCCTAGAGGAGACACATTAGAGGTTGTTTAGATAGTTATTTCCTTTGTCTGGAGTTGTATTTACTTTGTAGATTACTGTATTGAGTTTTGAGATGTATTTCTGGTTTATGTATCTTAGACATTTAGACTTATATCTCCTGTATCTCTTGGATTTTATGTTTTATCATCCATCATGCTCTACCTTAGATGTGATTGAGACTGTATGCTATGTCACCATTGGGGAGTAAATACTTAGCATTATATTGTAGATGATGGGCCTAGGACAGCGTTCTACTACCGACACTGCGGCGTAGGCTGGGCATTGTTACGTTCTCGTACCCTAACAGTAGTACGGGTCGTGACAATTTTAGTGGTGGTCCATGCAGGTCGAGTTATGTAGTGGTATTCGAACTTGAGTACCACTACAGCCTGCATGCAGTAGGAATAGGATATTTTGAAGGTACTCAATCACAGTTAGGACCCTTGAGAGATCCTAGGACGACCCTTGAGAATCTTATTTTAACTTCGATTTGAAAACTCTTTTCCCTTGATTTGATTTATCTTACTTTCTGTTGTTGAATTTGATTTTGATGGATTATGGTTGAATTTGAGTTTGTATTCATTGATTTGAGGATGATTGGTTGAATTTTGAATCTGATGATAGCTGTTGCATCCGAGTTTGTATTTTGATGGTTTTTGTTCGTTTTTGAATTTTGATGTTCGTTGATAAATTGATTTGATTTTTGGGTATTCATTGTTGATTTAATTTAATTTTTGGCAAGAGATAAATTATATGGGCTAGGTCATCTATGTTATGGAATGTAGTCCTCTATAGTCACATTAGCCAGCATGGTGAGGACATATAGTCTGACTTTGGATATATTTCTCGGGTGTGGGAATTTAAGGTTTTCACAGCCAGCTAGCGGCATCGTGAAAATGTTAAATCCATGATTTAGGGGTATGTGCATAAGTCGAGGACTCTGTGATTATCGTAGCCTTGCTTACTGGTATGACGAGGATTTAGAGTACCATAATTTTGGATAGACGCATATGATTATCAGAGTGTACTTTAAATATTTTCGAACAGTTTTCTCTACTTTTGTTGCAGTCCTTCAAAAAAAATTAATTATTATTTGATCTGTTTTGTTTTGCTTCTCATTTTAATTAGGAGTAGGTTAGCTGGTTTTTATAAACCTTGTAATTCTTGCTATGAGTTTCTTCTTTAATACAATGAATCGATAATTTTGCTAGACTTTATCTTGGATTTGATAATTTAGCTCTGGGGGTTTCAAAATGGTTTTCTTTTAAACAGATAAGCAAAACAGGTTTTATCGTTATTTCTTTTGCTATTATTCTTGTATTAGATAATAAAAACTGTCTTGATTTCGTCAATCACCAGCTTTACAATCTTGGTAGGAATCTAAATGTTGGTCTTAACGTAGAATTAATTTTTATTTTGGGACATGAGAATATGTATATGAAATAATATAGCAGACACGTTCCTGACACTATGCATGCTACACTTGATTTTCACCTATCTGAATACATATTAATATGTCGTTAATGTTTAAATTCTCAAAAACCAAATATTTTTGGTTCTCTAT
>JANAVB010014794.1:0-2500 GCA_029216955.1 Iris pallida
CCGCGGCGGACTGCCGCGGGGGAACCTTGAAGTGAAATTCCAAACGGTCGCGGGCTGAATCCTTTGCAGACGATTAAATACGCGACGGGGCATTGTAAGTGGCGAGTGGCCTTGCTGCCACGATCCACTGAGATCCAGCCCTTTGTCGCACAGATTCGTCCCGTCCCCCCCCCTACCCATTTCTCCCAACATAACGGGGCCCAAAAGGTTGGTCGCCCATACTTGGCCCCCTCACGCTCACGACGGGAAATACTACCAAGGACAGTATGCTGCACCGCACTCACTACTCTGCTCTGGCGCACGTGGCTCGTACAAATTGCCCATCTATTAAAGCGTCCTTGCGGCACCAAGCGCCACGGCGGAATACGCATAATTAACTTGCGTCGACGAAGGGCCCTATCGGTACGACCGCCCGGCTCAGTAGCTCCTCCTACCTACTTGCATCCTCCCGTCGGATCCGAGAAGGAAGGAAGGGTCCTTTCTTTCTTTCCCATAAAACACTAACTAAAACGGCGGCCGGGGTGCGAGAACCCACGAACAAGATCGGGAGAGAATACGCACGCATAGAAAAGACAGACACGTGAGTACGCACGTGACGGACAAGAGAATGCATTTACATCTCCCAGGACGGAGGACCCTACTAATACTACTAGCGTGTGTCCGGGGACAACGAAAAACCGACGCCAAGGCTTTACGTACTACGTACTAATCTAGTACGTGCAGCAGGAGACACAACATTTCTGCGCACGGCGTGGGCCTGACGGGCCCTATCGGCCGCACGGGACAAACAGAGGAACCTATAGCTGCCGCAGCAATTTCTGCGCACGCAAACAGTTTCTGTGCACGGCGTAGGCCTGACAGGCCCTATCGGCCGCACGGGACGGAGGAACCCACGAGTTGCTGCAGTTTCTGCGCACGCAAACAATTTTCGTGTACGGCGTGGGCCTGACAGGCCCTATCGGCCGCACGGGACGGAGGAACCCACGAGTTGCTGCAGTTTCTGCGCACGCAAACAGTTTCCGTGCACGGCGTGGGCCTGACAGGCCCGATCGGCCGCACGGGACGGAGGAACCCACGAGTTGCTGCAGTTTCTGCGCACGCAAACAGTTTATGTGCACGGCGTGGGCCTGACAGGCCCTATCGGCCGCACGGGACGGAGGAACCCACGAGTTGCTGCAGTTTCTGCGCACGCAAACAGTTTCTGCGCACGGCGTGGGCGTGACAGGCCCTATCGGCCGCACGGGACGGAGGAACCCACGAGTTGCTGCAGTTTCTGCGCACGCAAACAGTTTTTGTGCACGGCGTGGGCGTGACAGGCACTATCGGCCGCACGGGACACAGAAACGCATGCGTTGCAGCAGTTTCTGCGCGCACGAAGAATTTCTGCGCACGGCGTGGGCGTGACAGGCCCTATCGGCACCACGGGACACAGAAATGCAAGCGTTGCAGCAGTTTCTGCGCACACGAAGAATTCCTGTGCACGGCGTGGGCCTGACAGGCCCTATCGGCACCACGGGACACAGAAATGCAAGCGGTGCAGCAGTTTCTGCGCATGCGAAGAATTCCTGTGCACGGCGTGGGCCTGACAGGCCCTATCGGCCGCACGGGACACAGAAACGCAAGCATTGCAGTAGTTTCTGCGCGTACGAACAATTTCTGTGCACGACGTGGGCCTGACAGCCCCTATCGGCCGCACGGGACAGAGGAATGCAAGCGTTGCAGCAGTTTCTGCGCACACGAACAATTCCTGTGCACGGCGTGGGCTTGACAGGCCCTATCGGCCGCACGGGACACAGAAACGCATGCGTTGCAGCAGTTTCTGCACGCACGAAGATTTTCTGTGCACGGCGTGGGCCTGACATGCCCTATCGGCCGCACGGGATCGACCGGGTGCGCATATGCTGCGGTTTGTGTGCCTCGCGGCACTTCGTTTGCCCCGCGGCAGATTCCTGCCCACGGCGTGGGCCTGACAGGCTGCATCGGCGAGCACGGGCGCGGCCTGCGGCTGTGCGCGAAAAATGACAAGCTCCTCAAGCACTTTGGTCCCCCGGAATCATCCCCACAATAAAACTGCAAATCTATTATAGGGTAGTAGGTGGTGAAGGGGGGATGTTCGTCGCGCGCGCGCACGGGGGGGCGCACGGCACGTCGAACGGCTCCACGCTCGCGGCCATTTAGCGAGCGCGCGCTTGCGAATTTTGCTTGCGCGACGATTCGCGGCGTTTTCTGTCGCGCGACAATTTCTGCCCACGGCGTGGGCTTGACGGGGCCTATCGGCCGCACGGGACTGAGGAATGCGAGCGTTGTTGCAGTTTCTGTGCACGCGAAGAATTTCTGTGCACGGCGTGGGCCTGACAGCCCCTATCGGCCGCACGGGACCGAGGAATGGAAGCGTTGCAGCAGTTTCTGCGCGCACGATTAATTTCTGTGCACGGCGTGGGCCTGACAGGCCCTGTCGGCCGCACGGGATCGAGGAACCCTCAAGTTGCAGCAGTTACTG
>JANAVB010014794.1:12500-20000 GCA_029216955.1 Iris pallida
TGTGCACGGCGTGGGCCTGACAGCCCCTATCGGCCGCACGGGACCGAGGAATGGAAGCGTTGCAGCAGTTTCTGCGCGCACGATTAATTTCTGTGCACGGCGTGGGCCTGACAGGCCCTGTCGGCCGCACGGGATCGAGGAACCCTCAAGTTGCAGCAGTTACTGCACACGCAACCAGTGTCCGTGCACGGCGTGGGCCTGACATGGCCTATCAGCCGCACGGGGGACGGAAATGCAAGCGTTCCAGCAGTTTCTGCGCATGCGAAGAATTTTCGTGCACGGCGTGGGCCTGACAGGCCCTGTCGGCCGCACGGGACACAGAAACGCATGCGTTGCAGCAGTTTCAGCGCGCACGAAGATTTTCTGTGCACGGCGTGGGCCTGACAGGCCCTATCGGCTGCACGGGATCGACCGGGTGCGCATATGCTGCGGTTTGTGTGCCTCGCGGCACTTCGTTTGCCCCGCGGCAGATTCCTGCCCACGGCGTGGGCCTGACAGGCTGCATCGGCGAGCACGGGCGCGGCCTGCGGCTGCGCGCGAAAAATGACAAGCTCCTCAAGCACTTTGGTCCCCCGGAGTCATCCCCACAATAAAACTGCAAATCTATTATAGGGGAGTAGGTGGTGAAGGGGGGGATGTTCGTCGCGCGCCACAATCCCGTGCGCGCGGGGGGTGCACGGCGCGTCGAACGGCTGCCCGCGCGCGGCGATCCAGCGACCGGGCGCTTGCTGGCTTTGGGTGCGCGACGGTTCGTGACGTTTTCTGTCGCGCGGCAGTTTCTGCCCACGGCGTGGGCCTGACAGGCTGCATCGGCGAGCACGGGCTCGCGGCGGCGCGCTGAGGCGACCAGCGCATCGAACGGCTGCACGGGCCGCCCGCCTCGCTCGCGTCCCAGCGCGAGGCGAGGCGTTGCAGCTGTTTCTGCGCGCGGCACGCAGCTCTCAGCCCGTGCGACAGAATCTGCCGCAACTCGTGCCAGTTTCGAACCCCCCCCGACCGAGCGGGAGGTTGGGCGCGTTTTCCCCAAAAATGACAAGCTCCTCAAGCACTTTGGTACCCCGGAGTCAGCCCAACAATAAAACTGCAAATCTATTATAGGGGGAAGCGAGTTGAGCTGAAATTTGGGCGGCGCAACAAATTTTGAGTAGGTGCGGCTTTGCGGGCAAAATGGGATGCTGTGCGAACGAAATCCCCCACGACCCTATCGTTGACGCGCCCGGTGCAGCAAGGCCCGCTGCTGCACCACGGACCCTTGTGCGAAGGTCCCGTGCGAGGCCACGGGACGCGGGTGCGCGGCAGAAACTGTAACGACCCGCTCCGCCCTAGCGGAACGCCGATTCCAAACGGCAAGTGCAACGACTCAAACGAGCCGTCGACCCGAAGAGTTGCTTCGACCCGATGAAGTGTCGATGCGAATCGATGCAAGGCTTGCATTGGCCCGACAAGATGAATCCAGACTTAGACTATCGAAGGCGTGCTCGGAGGATCGCTCGGCCGATGCGAACATCGCTAAGGTGGGTGGCTCCGATGAACCCGTCTGTGCTTAGCCTAGACACATAACAATGTGGACACTATCACGAGAATCGCTAGGCGACAACACCATGCATGTTAATAAATGATTCAACGCACCTAGCTAAGGGAATAATCCCATCTTGCATGCTTGTTTAGAACATGGAAAAGAACTCGGCAATTATAGAAACGCTCGCACCACGCTCTACGCTCGTGCTACGGCACAAGCTCACGTTCATGTCCCTTATACGTTCAAACAATGAAACAATGAATGGTTTACAACAATGAAACGGAAAGACTATCAACATAGTCGCTCCGAGTAGAGTTTAGCAACATTGAAAGGCTATGGGACCGATGGGTCGCCAGGGCGACTCCCACACTGGGAGTTGCGTAATGCATGAATGAATGAATCAACGAATGAATGAACAAACACATGAATGACTCTATGAACATACGAACAAGTGAAAGAATAACATGAAAAGAAAGAATACATGAAAGATAAGACGCTAGCGACAGGTGTGACGGGCACGTGCAACGGGGCTCGCTACCCGCGCTGTACGGACGCCAACCTGGTCGTTAACGCATTATGGCATGAAAGATAAGACATGGAAGACGCTAGCGATAGGTATGACGGGCACGTGCAACGGGGCTTGCTACCCGCGCTGTACGGACGCCAACCTGGTCGTTAACGCATTATGGCTAAGGGTTAGCCTACGGCTCAGAGATAGCCGCTAAGTAAAAGACAAGATAATACGAAATGGTCGTGGACAAACGGCACGGGCGATGGGGGGGTAAACCGTGGCCGTCGTGTGGAAGGATTCTGCGGCACGGGCGTTGGAGGGGTAAACCGTGGCCGGCCTAGGCAGAATCAATACGGCGCTTACGGGCTGCTTGGGTGCGGGCTTGGGCACCAAGAGACGTAAGTAGGAGGGTATATTCAAGAGACTTAACGGGGTGTACCAGCCATCACCCTACGCTAAGTTGAGAATTGCCACAGGGGAATGTCCTAAATGGCTTGTAAAGCCAGCGACCCGTGCATGTAGATTAAGTGGACTATGCTGGTGGCAATCCACGTGCAAGTTCTTGCATTGAAATCAAAGTAGTCTAAGTAAACTAAATGAAGTGTCTCCAGAACATGCTTGAAATATAACATCCTGATCATGAACATGCTTGAATTGTAACACTCTAAAAACGTGCCTACGACGTGCTAGAACATGCCTCCGACGTGCTAGAATCCCGAGACATGGACACACACTTGATATTGAATGCGTGCATGAATCGTGTTATGTTATTATTCATGAATCGTGGTTTAACTTGGTTTACCTTGAACAGGGAAGGCCGGACGGTAAGTATGGGTAAGTCGTACATGTATTTCCATGCGACACTCGAGTTCGGTAACACGAGATAGGCTATGCAATGTGCCATGAAATTGATCCTAAGGCAAGATTAGAAAGACAATGAATGATAGAGATGCACAAAAGATTATAGAACGTGTTTGGTAATGATGGCATTGTGGGCGAGCCAGCCTCCCCACCAGTGCATAACAATGTACTGATAACCCCACAGTATGCTTGCAGGATAGCAGGAGACGCCGGCGGGTGCGGAGCTTCCGTCGAACGTGTCAAGGCACGGAGCCAACTCTGGGGCCTTGGAACGTTGCAAGAAGCTGAAGCACCCTATACAGGACATAATGTATCGGAACATCGCCATGTATCCTTCCATGTTGTAAGCCATTTGGCACGCCTTTTATGTTTCAGAGAGAGAGAGAGCTTGAGCGACTTGTAATATCGGCCTAGCGCCGCTTGTAAACTTGTTGAATATCAATAAAGAATTTGGTTTCGCTTCAATTGTGTTCATTTATATTCCGCTGCAAATGGGGACACTCTGTGCGACTCTGTGGCCTAGAACTCAAATCGGCCGTTTCTGGACTTGGCCTTGCACGGGCGCAACCTAGGCCCGTGCGGCATCACGCCTTAGCGAGGACGATCGCTCCTACGGGAGCGGGGCGTGACAGTTTGGTATCAGAGCACGGCTTTACGTCCTTGGACTTCATGTCGATTTCTCAGTTTTGAAAGCTCGGTTGGAAGAAAAGATGTATACGCTCTCTCTCGCTGTGCCTTGGGATGTTCCATACAATAAGTCTAATACTTTCAAAAGCTCGTACAAGTACTCGGTTGCACGGGATCGATAGGCGAAGGCCTTTGTGCCGAACGACGTTAAACATGACTCGATTGAGAACACATGCAAAGTTAACATGTCTCGTACGTGCCTAACTAGTCTTGCGTTGACCCTAGCAACTGAGCGTGCAAAACATGAATATAGTCCATACGGGATGGTTAAGCGGTATAACTTAGTCCGCGTGTCGCGCACCTCGACTCTTGGGTGCAATCGGGTTGCGAGCGATATCAAGTATCGCTCAATCGAGAACGGAGATACACTTTGAGTGTATATCGATAGGAACGCTATCGAGTTAACGCTTAGGCGTACGCGAATGATTGACTTGGATTTTGAGGATTAGTGTGAACGACTTAGTACGTCGAGACGACGTCAGCGAGTACGCTAGAGATTCGTCGAACGAATCTGAAGGATATCTTAGTGCATGGCGCGAACGTGATTGAGGATTAGACCGTATGGCTTGAACCCGAGTGGTGTATGTGATAGGTTCGAAGAAGAATAAGAATGAGTGTCAACGACTAGTCGAGTGGCTCGAAACCTGAGTGGTGTATGGACGTTATAGAAATTGTTCGAGCGAGACTAAAGGAATTACGGATAGAACAAGTATGTCGGCGAAGCGATGCGGTCGCGCAAAGCTTTAGAACGTGTCACGCTTAGTTGATCGTGACTTCGTGTGTCCCGAACGAGATATCGTTCGGACAACTTGTGAATGGGTAACGCGTGTTAGAAATGATTCGGAACGATGGATGAAAATAAATGGTCTTGATCGAGGAAACTTAGAGGAACGTGCGTGCGATGTCGAATTGATGCAAATGAAATGTGACTTGAGTTTTGAATAACGATCTTGAAACGAGCTTTGAGGAAAAGCGACTGAACTTGATCTTGAGTATCGGGAGAAATGGTGGAATATCCAACTCGGACAACGGCATCGTCGCATGACTCGAAATTGGTTGCAAAGGAAGATCGTCAGGTTACGCATATCGTCGATGGTATTGAGGCGTATCAAAGATCGATATGCGATAACTCGGGGGTACTCTGACTCGGCGAATGACGATCGTGCAAATGTCATTGTTCCGATGGATGTTATAATCGGGATATTGAAATGTGTCGAGGAAAAGGATAAACGTGACTCGAGGATTTCTGGTTGAATGAATGACGGTCGGACTGTCGAATAGGGATCGCGGCTTGAATGAAAATGAAATGCTTGGATTTACTTCGACGATAACCCCAACGTCGACATTCTTGTCTTATGCGAGTGCAACTCCAGCCTCGCACATGCGTCGCACCGATTAGGGCGATCACTCTGCGTGAGCGCTGGTATGGTGATTCATCCAGCGGGGGTGATCAAACTTGTACGGCGTGGCAATACGATTGCTTCGACTTGTGGTTTGACGCGAAGATGACTTGAGAATGATTCGGTGTGCTTGAATGATTAAGTTTGAGGATTGAGTAGGTCCAATCCGCGTATCGAAAATGAATTAGTCTAGACGCAAACAAGAGTTACGCCCCGATGAGAATGATTATTCCGCGGGAGCGTTGCATGGTGATTCATGAACCACCGTGGATAATCGGACTCGCGTGAGATTGGGGCGCAACATATTGTCAAAGCTAGATGAACTCGTGATCGAATACATGAATTGGAAAGAATGGATATGTGAAGTATGTGATCAGAATGAATTCGGATATATGCGGCGAATGCCTTGACGAGAATAGGTGATCGTGCTCGATGTTTAGAAATCTGAGTGACGCGAGCTTGGGTAGAAAATCCCGTACTACCGACTTTGGTTTGACCCTAGGATTGGGGTCAGTGTTGGCATTATTGTTGGGGAACTATGATTCCAATCCTGACATTGACTTAGCCTCGAAAAAGATGGCCTAGCGGTTAGGCGAGACGCCCCTGTTCCATGTGTTAGCAATCAAAGGATTGATCTTGAGGATTGGCATGGATGGATAGCATGAACCACGAATGTAGGAAACCCTACTCACGAGACTCGGCTGACATGCATATATTTCAGGGACGCTTGGGTATGTGTACGATGCGACTCGAGTGAGAATGACAAATTCTCTATCATGCAGCTAGGCTGAATGCAGGTATTTTGGGGACGCCTGAAATGCGTGCACGATCCGGCCAAGTGATACGATGAGTTCTAGCACGACTTGGGGAGTAAACAAGTGTCGTGAGCGTGAAATCGTGCTAGTAAAAGTTGGTATAACGAAGTGAAGCATTGATAGGAAGTTATGCTCGACGATAGTGCAATACTTGGTCTTGAATTGGACGAGAATTTACTTGACTGGTCGACCCCGCTAAGAAGAAATCATACTGATTTCATGAACGAGAACGCTTGAGAAGCGAGTCGGGTCATCTCGATGACCGAGATGAATGAAAAGTGAATTTGCCTTAGCCTGCGACCCTCGCATTTGATGACTTACAACGTGCCTCGTGCAGCCATTCCAGTTCCATGACATGTCGAAATGGCAACCAAGACGAAGAAATGCTCGAATTGAATAAGTACAATCAACTCTAAAATGAATGAAAGGCTATTCGATAAAATCGACCCAACGCGTGCGACACGGGACTTAGAAATATATCAAGTACTGTTCGATGCCGTCGAACGATAAAACCATTCGATAGGAAATTGCCTAAGGTGCGCATACGATCCGAGTTAAGGAACGGTAGGATGACCTGCACTCAGAAAGTCTCGAGGACGAGACTTATTTTGAGTGGTGTATTATGTAACGACCCGCTCCGCCCTAGCGGAACGCCGATTCCAAACGGCAAGTGCAACGACTCAAACGAGCCGTCGACCCGAAGAGTTGCTTCGACCCGATGAAGTGTCGATGCGAATCGATGCAAGGCTTGCATTGGCCCGACAAGATGAATCCAGACTTAGACTATCGAAGGCGTGCTCGGAGGATCGCTCGGCCGATGCGAACATCGCTAAGGTGGGTGGCTCCGATGAACCCGTCTGTGCTTAGCCTAGACACATAACAATGCGGACACTATCACGAGAATCGCTAGGCGACAACACCATGCATGTTAATAAATGATTCAACGCACCTAGCTAAGGGAATAATCCCATCTTGCATGCTTGTTTAGAACATGGAAAAGAACTCGGCAATTATAGAAACGCTCGCACCACGCTCTACGCTCGTGCTACGGCACAAGCTCACGTTCATGTCCCTTATACGTTCAAACAATGAAACAATGAATGGTTTACAACAATGAAACGGAAAGACTATCAACATAGTCGCTCCGAGTAGAGTTTAGCAACATTGAAAGGCTATGGGACCGATGGGTCGCCAGGGCGACTCCCACACTGGGAGTTGCGTAATGCATGAATGAATGAATCAACGAATGAATGAACAAACACATGAATGACTCTATGAACATACGAACAAGTGAAAGAATAACATGAAAAGAAAGAATACATGAAAGATAAGACGCTAGCGACAGGTGTGACGGGCACGTGCAACGGGGCTCGCTACCCGCGCTGTACGGACGCCAACCTGGTCGTTAACGCATTATGGCATGAAAGATAAGACATGGAAGACGCTAGCGACAGGTATGACGGGCACGTGCAACGGGGCTTGCTACCCGCGCTGTACGGACGCCAACCTGGTCGTTAACGCATTATGGCTAAGGGTTAGCCTACGGCTCAGAGATAGCCGCTAAGTAAAAGACAAGATAATACGAAATGGTCGTGGACAAACGGCACGGGCGATGGGGGGGTAAACCGTGGCCGTCGTGTGGAAGGATTCTGCGGCACGGGCGTTGGGGGGGTAAACCGTGGCCGGCCTAGGCAGAATCAATACGGC
>JANAVB010014795.1:0-33703 GCA_029216955.1 Iris pallida
AAAAAAAAAAAAAAAAAAAAAAAAAAAAAAACCTAAGAACTACATGTTTGCTGACATTGATAGAACAAGTGCAGCCTCCAGACCTGGGGTGCTCTTCATGATGGCATTCAAATTCAAGGACTCCCGCACCATAATAAGGAATGTCCGTTAACAACAATTCGGCGGGGAGGAAACACGTGCCGGTTGACCGGAACTTCTTGGCCGCCAATGGCGAAGTAGCAGAACACCGTGTTGGGAATAACACACCGATCCACCGCGGGCCCCACAAACCACTTGGCCCCGCCGTACGTGGCGGGAAGAGAGACGGATAGCAGACCACGTCACCCAGCCATCGGTAAGGAACGGAGGGAGGGAGAGCCAGCGCCTCGGAGCCAAGTACGCGGACACGGACACGTGTCGGATTCTTGAATGAGCGTTGAGATTTTTGTAGAGAATTATGTAGAGGCGGGGTGGAAAGCGACTCGTCACTAATAATTTCAGGGCCCGGTCTCTGGAGTGGAAGTGCTTGGTCTGCCACGTCATTGGAGCCCCCATTCCTTCCCGGATAAATTTTCAGGGGATTTGTTATTTGGAAATTAATGATTCTATCATTAACCTTTACATTTTCCCCCCTCATGATAATATAAATTGCTATTATCCGATATTTCACCTTTTCTTTGGACATTTTCATAAAATTCATGGTACTGAAGTCATATAAAATTTAAAGTTATCTTTGTGAAAGAAAAAAAAACGCAAAAACTATGTAAGAAAAATAAGACCATGTTGTAGTTAGTCACAGATAATTGTGATAACAATATAAGCTTTTCTATTAATATGTCTTGTAACAAAACTCTTTGTTGTATTTGGCTTATCGTACATAATACATAATTTATTTTTCATCTTTCTCTTGCACAAGTTCTGAAGAACTTCACATTGTATTTTGCACTAAAATAAACTGAAGGTACTAAAGTAAAAAAAAATGAATATATATATATATATATATATATATATATATATATATATATATATATATATATATATATATGGAGGAATAAATGTGAGTGCGGACCGGATGCGGTGAGAATCAAGTATGGATGCGGACCTTCGGACCAAGTTTGTAGGCCTTCAGGTCAGGTGTCTGTAACACAATTACCTGTTCCAAAAAAATGTAGGCATCATCCTAAAAATTTATGTTCAAAAAATGTCATCATCTATGCTTACTAATTAAAATTGTTCATTGTTTTAAATTTAATACGGGTAGAACATTTTTATTTTTATTTTTATTTATTTATATATTATATATATATATTTCTATTATAGTGTATATTTCTAATTATGTTTTAATATTATATATTTATTATTATTTATAAATTAATTTTTGGAATGCATTTTTTTGATATTTTATTTATTGTTATTTATTACATAAAATAATGTATTTCGAAATGTCGAAAGGGTATTGAGAGGGACGAGTCCTAGTACATAATACATATCACCAGCTAGTCCATATAATAAAACAAAGTTCTCATTTGTGACAAAGAAGATAAAAGAACGACTATGATTAATTAAAGATAGAATTAATATTGTCGATAAAACAAAAATGTTACCATTAAAATTTACTAGTCTTTTTCGACAAATATATATATATATATATTATATATATATATATATATATATATATATATATATATATAATAAGCAAATACCTAGCCTATAAGAGATGCATGCGGTCCAAGTGGTCGGGAGTTCGAGCCTCAGGGGAGGCGAGTTCACCACAAGTATCCATTGCTTAAAAAAAATATAAAATCTAAAATAATGTCATATTTTAAAATATAATTAAATGATCTGACGGATGCCTGAGAATGATCTGACGGATGCCTGAGAATTTTAGTATCTATAATAACTGACTGAGCATCCACAGTGGGACTCTTTTCAAGTGCTATATTTGATCTTTGGCCAAATTTTGTAGCACTTGAGGGCTACAATGGACTCTTGTCCATACTTGAAAAAGTGTAGAAAGCCAAAGGACTCTCCAAATTTGGAGAGTCCACTAGTGGAGCTATAGTTACTTGGGGTCCACCATCTTTACTTTTTTCCTTCATTCTTTTTGTTGGAGTGTTGCCACTAGTCAATTATGAAAAAAAAATAAGGAGAAAAAAGATAGGATGTTGCCACTTGTCAATTTGGAGTATACCATTGTGTACCAACATGAAGGAAATACTTCAAAATTAATTTTTGGAGTATGATTTGAAATAATTTGGAGTATAATTTGGAGTGTTGTCACTGTGGATGCTCTTATGATTTTAAACAAAATTGTAGGCACCAGCCGCACCACAAGCCAATAAATACCTACCTAGTTGGTCACGACTGTCAGGATTTAATACTCATTTTACAATTCTTTTAATCACCACTCTCTTCATAGTTTTATATTAGGTTTTATTACTTAACTAATGTTTTGTATGAAACTTCACTTAGCTAATGTTTTAAAACTTGTGCTTTGAACAAGTCTCGAGTACTTTAAACTTGGCCTAACCTCACTCCACATATTCCATTTGGTCATGATTCACTAGGCAAAGCAACAAACTATGCAATGGTGGCTCTCTATTGGCCTCCCTAATACCAACTAATGATTGTTTAGACTAATAGCACGTATCCTCCTTAAACAAAACATTTGATAAGCTACTTGGACAATGATCTCTCTCATTAACAAACAAAGGAGGGGGTGCATGTGTACATGGGTTTGAGGACTTTCCTTCAACCGCAAAGGGTTCTCTTGTAGAATATTAATGGTACATGTTTAATTGTCTAAGTAGGTCATGTAAAGTATATTATCATCCTTCCTTGTAAGTAATCTAGTTTATCTAATGACAGGAACATTGTTCTTCGTGTTCATTGGTAGATGGAAATGAATTATTTGTGGCCTATGGCTAGCGTGATAGCGGAATGGACTTACCTTCGAACTTGGCAATGACCAAGTCGATCGGTAATGACGATAATTGGACCAACGTTGCTTGGTGAGAGCGAAGCGGTGCTGCAAAAACTCCTACGTATGGGCTTATGGGGGTCCGCACGAAGGTTGCTTGAAAACCTCAAGCGACAGATTTTCGAATCCACGGAACAGTCGAGTCCACGACCAAGAAAAGAAGAGAATAAATCTCAGAACTTAAAGAAGGATTTTGTTGCTTAAAAAGTTGTTCTCAAATGCATATAGAAGGTACTTATTTATAGGACTTTTATGATAACCTAATCCTAATCAAATAAAGATAAAACCTATTCTAATAAAAGATAGAGTCAAAATAAGAGTTCTAAAAGAAATATGATTCTTATCAACTCTATAAAAAAAGAGAAAGAAAAAGAAAAAGAAATACTAAAAGGATTCGGAGTTGTTAATCCACTCTACATCAGACTAATTCTAATTTTGTTGTGAAATGAGAGAGAAAGATAAGAATATTGGTAGCCAGAAAGAATGTGTACGTAGCTTTCTCATTGATAACATATATAGAGGGAATGTGATAGAAGTTGTTGTGGATATGGATAAGGGCATCCACATTTGGGTTTATCCAAATCACAACACTCTCCCTTGGATGCCCACTTTAATTATCGTCTCATTAAAAACTTTTCTAGGAAAAACCGTTGGAAAAAATCCATAGAAAAGAAAAGAGTACAATAATATTCTTCAGGAATATGAGTCTTCAGAAATCTAAGTGGGTGCGACTTACGCTGCCTCGTTAAAAACCTATCGAAGGGAAAACCCAGTGGAAAAAAAACCTCAACGAAGGAAAAGAGTACAATGCGCAAAGACATGCTTCAAGATGTCTCCATTAGCATCTTCAGGATGCTTGCATCTACAGGATGCCCTCCCTCAAAAATATTATATTATTGTTCTTCCATCAATTCAAAATATAAAATCAACCCCCAATACAATTTAAATATTACATCTTACCCCCAACACTGTTTTTGTCTACACATTTATACTCATATCCTTATGAAGAGGTTGCAGACTTTATTTGTGATTCATGAAAGCTCGTAGCTCCCCCTGATGTGTTGAACTGTTGAAAGCATAGCCATGCACATTCTCTGTTCGCTTTGATGAAATTACCGTGATGATTTAATTTATTCTCTCTAAAATACCTGCAACATTATTTTGAAACATACCTTGCTTGTGGTATCTTCTTAATGAGTACCAGATAAATATCATTCATATGTATATCTCATTAGATAAAAAAACATTAATCAAAAATAATTAATATGAATTATGTCATTCCAGTATATGTGTGTATATATGCATATCAGCAGATTCACATAAAGTATTTTGCAGAGTGAATGACAAATAAGAAATTGTATTTTAAATAGGGTGCTCCAGGATCCAGAACATGTTCTTTTGGTCGTAATGGATCTTATTGACCTGACCATTATAGGGGTATTATTTATGTTAAATCTCTACAAGATATTATAGTGTATCTCTTCCAGAGATTCATCTTTACATGAGATTATATGAGATCTCTTCAGGAGATTTACCTTTATCTCTTCTGGAGATTCAAATCTCTTCTGGAGATTCCGATCCCTTCGGAATATATCTGATCTCTTCGGGAGATTATGATCTCTTCGGAAGATATTCGATCTCTTCGGGAGATTCCAAACTCTTCGGAAGATTTCCAATCTCTTCAGAAGATTCCGATCTCTTCGGAAGATATTATCATATCTTCTATCTCTTCAGAAGATCTTCTCTTCAGGAGGTACTCTTATAGATGACCATTTAAAGAATCCGTTCAGGGATTTCTTTAAAAACTCAATGAGCCTATCATATTCTTCTGGATGGTTTAATCCATATATGGTTATTTTCACTACCAAAATACATGGATTTACCGACGGCCTTATCCGTCGGTAGTCCGTTGCCAAAAATAAATACCGACGGATTACCGACGGATATTTTGGTAAAACAGCCGTCGGGAATAACCTCGTCGCTAAAACATATCCGTCGCTACTCCGTCGCTCAGCGACGACTTAGCGACGGAATACCGTAGGCGCATTTAAATATATATAGCGACGGATTACCGACTAGCTTTCGTCAAAACATGTATCAGGATATAGGGTTAGCGACGAAAAATCCGTCGCTAAAGAGTCGGCAAAACCGTATCAGTGATATTCTGATACGCAATATCCGTCGCTAATCCGTCGTAAATTTGTCGGTAAAAGCGTATCAGAGATTTTCCCATACGGCAGGTCGTCGTTATGACGTCGCTAATCCGCCGAGGTGTACGACGGATTAGCGTCGTATTAGCGACAAAACATCCGTCGCTAACTACAAAATTTATGGACATCAAACAGAACCAGGTCGACGGACATTCCGTCGCTAAACCGTCGCTCAATGTAAAATACTCCAGGTAGCGACGGATATTACGTCGCCAATCCGTCGATACATTAAATTCCTACAGTTAGCGACGGATAGTCCGTCGCCAATCCGTCGCTTTATTGAAATGCTCCCGGTAGCGACGGTTTTTACGTCGCCACTCCGTCGCTAAACTCAGTTTCTCCAGTTAGCGACGGACCATCCGTCGCTGAGTGGTCGCCAGTCCGTCGCTAACTTCTAATTTTTGAAAAAAAAATACTGCAAACAGACTCTTTCCTGTTTATACAACACATCCAACACAATATCAAACATGCAAAATATCCATATACAACACCATATATCCATATCCAACACGAATATCCAACGTATCCAATATCCAACACCATATATCCATATGCAAAATATCCATATCCGACACCAATATCCAACAAAATATTACCAACACAATATATCCAATATCCAACATTAAATTATCCAAACATAAAAAAAATATCCGAACATACAATGTATCCAAATGTCTACAAAAATTTCGGCAGCACCTCCTTTGTATATCAGGTCATCGCTTATAACCCAGCGTAGGTATATATCCAAAAATCACATAGACGAAATATGCACATACGAATTTAATGCACACCAATTATCCAAGAATAGACATCAATTATACTGAAGAGTAACCTAATATCCGTCGTTATACTGAAAATTTATCTTCAAGTGTGAGAACGGATGGCTCAGAATACACAACCCAAAATTCATTCTAGCATACATTAGTGTGAATCATCTATGTTCTGTACATATGGTGTAGTATATGATCTTATCGTATCTAGTATCTGAAGAACGTAACAGAATCAAGATGAACTCACATAATGTAATACTAAGACATCATCTACTACTATATAAGATATCGTGATAGGTTGTCGTATCATCATTGCCGAGGGATGAGGGTCGGAGGACAGTCAACTTATCTACGGCTACATAGTTTCTGCCTCGCCAGTCGAATGGCTGCAGGAACTATATATGTCCTGATCACCATGTCGTACCGTAGATTAATGCAAATGGAGCTGGAAACAAAATACAGAAACCAAAAAACAAAATACAGAATCCAATTCCTGGGTTCGCCGAAAATACGAAACACAGAATCCAATCCCTGTATTTTAAGTGTGAGAACGGATGGCTCAGAAGACAACCAAACCGGAGAGGATACTCCAAGAGATACATCTGAGTAGGACGTATACTCTGAGAGATCACCCTTACAGAAATGATATCAGTAGTGGGATCGAATGTTGGAGAAGATATTATCACAGTATACGTCCTCTCCTCCACGATGGCTCTAGACCCATCTGCTCGTCCCTGCTTCCATTCTTCCTATTTGACTCTCTCAGCCACACATGATATCCAACTCAAGTGTAGAGTAGGCAGAAAAGAAGGGGGCAGGAATAGGAGGGAGGAAGCAGCACAGCCGGCGGCATGACCCAGAGAAAGTACAGAGGTTTTCTTCAACATACGTAGGAGAACTATAAGGATATATGTAAACACAACATATCATCTTGTCAAAGACCCTAAATGTGACAACCATGTTACCGCGGTGTCGGAAGACTAACATGTCATAATTTTATAAGCCGTGTGTTTTGACATAATCCTCCCAACCGGATTTCAGTTCTATGTAATAATGCGAGATTACGACACAGGAGGAAAGAGTTGGGATGATTATGTCAAAACACACGACTTAGAAAATTATGACATGTTAATATTCCGACACCGCGGTAACATGGTTGTCACATTAAGGGTCTTTGACAAGATGACATATTGTGAAAAGATAAATCCTTATAGTTCTCCTACGTATGTTGAAGAAAACCTCTGTACTTCCTCCGGGTCATGCTGCCGGCTGTGCTGCTTCCCCCTCCTATTCCTGTCCCCTTCTTTTCCGCCTACTCTACACTTGAGCTGGATATCATGTGTGGCTGAGAGAGTCAAATAAGAAGAATGGAAGCAGGGACGAGCAGATGGGTCTAGAGCCATCGTGGAGGAGAGGACGTATACTGTGATAATATCTTCTCCAACATTCGATCCCACTACTGATATCATTTCTGTAAGGGTGATCTCTCAGAGTATACGTCCTACCCAGATGGATCTCTCGGAGTATCCTCTCCGGTTGGTTGTCGTATCATCATTTCCGAGGGATGAGGGTCGGAGGACAGTCCACTTTATCTACGGATACATAGTTTCTGCCTCGCCAGTCGAATGGCTGCAGGGACTATGTCCTGGTCATCCATCATGGGTGTTATCTGGTAAGTATATGTAACAGAATGTAAAAGAATGTATATGTTCTTATCGTATCTAGTATCTGAAGAATGTAACAAAATACAGAAACCAAAATACAAAATATAGAAACCAAAATACAGAAACCAAAATACAAAATATAGAATCCAAAAAAGGACCCTCTGTGAGAACGGATGGCTCAGAACACAAACCAACCGGAGAGGATACTCCGAGAGATCCATCTGGGAGGGACGTATAATCTGAGAGATCACCTTTACAAGAATTATATCAGTAGTAGGATTGAGTGCTGGAGGGGATATTATCAGAGTATACGTCCTACTCAGATGGGTCTCTCACCGTTACTATTTTTTTTCTGACAGCATGGTGGATGTGCTCCGTCCACAGATTCTGGCTCCGAGCCAAAACTTTGTTCCGGAGCTCAAGTGGACATCTTTGGTGTATAGCTCGAGCGAAAGGTTCCTGACAGCATGGTAGTCTCGTTTGTCAAAGTATCCGTGCTCGTCCCACAACCCATGTGGGATGAGTACGAATACTTTGACAAAGGAGACCACCATGCTGTCAGGAACCTTTCCCTCGAGCTATACACCAAAGATGTCCACTTGAGCTCCGGAACAAAGTTTTGGCTCGAAGCCAGAATCTGTGGACGGAGCACATCCACCATGCTGTCAGAAAAAAATAGTAACGGTGAGAGACCCATCTGAGTAGGACGTATACTCTGATAACATCTCCTCCAGCACTCAATCCTACTACTGATATAATTCTTGTAAAGGTGATCTCTCAGATTATACGCCCCTCCCAGATGGATCTCTCGGAGTATCCTCTCTGGTTGGTTGTCGTATCATCATTGCCGAGGGATGAGGGTCGGAGGACAGTCCACTTTATCTACGGATACATAGTTTCTGCCTCGCCAGTCGAATGGCTGCAGAAACTATGTTACCGCGGTGTCGTAGTCCAATATAATCCAGAGATTGACACAGTTCTAATTCATATATGTAGTCCAATACAAATAGTCTAAAACAAAAACAACCCAATAAAAATAGTCCAATACAAATAAGTACTAATAGCTAATGCTTGCCACGCTGCTCACGCAAACGCTCAGTGATACTTTCACGCAACCACCTCCGAAAAGCGAGATTTTTGGTACGAGGAGAGGCGTCGTCCCTTGCCAGGACTGCATCAAAAGCACTCTCGGCATTACTAGCTACCGGTGCTGGATGACTAGAACTCCCGGTCTCACTAGCAACCGGTGCCACTTCCTCCTCAACTGTAGGAGGAGCCACCTCAGCATTCACTGTTTTCTTCAAACGACGTGCCGCTCCTCGGGTCATGGGTGCCATCTGGTAAGTATATGTAACAGAATATAACAGCTCAAATTCAAAAACCAAAATCCCCATGCCAACATGAATCATAACATATAACTTAAACCCAGACATGACATAGGATTAAACCTAATGATTTAATCATCCTTAAATCAGTAAACACAAACAGTGTACTAATTCTCAGTTTTTAGTCCAATGTAATTCAAAAGCCATCATCCCATGCCAACAAAACACTCCATACACAGAAAACAACAGATTTTTGATAAGTACTTATTTGTGTAGACAATTCATTTAAAAAGAAAAAGATGAAGTCTAAGGTCTATCACATACCCAAGTGATATAGGACCAATATTGGACTGATACTCAAACGAATGGGTCTGCTACTGCTATGGAAAGAACACTAGTTATAAACTGTGACTGAACATATAACTATAGTATGCAGGACAAAATAGTAGTAGGGGTATCATCTGACTGCACACAAGGGAAGATGAGCTGGGCAGGTGCAATATGGATGCAGTAAGCCACCCCAACAATGCCCGGCCCCCTCCCCCCTGCTGCATTTAACTGCTGCTGCTGCTGCATTTAACTGCTGCTGCTGCTGCATGCTTCTGCTGCAGCTGCTGCATTGCTGCTGCTGCAATGGTATATATATAGGCAATATGATACCATGAGATACTCTCAAGAACACATCTAAAATCTGAGAATAAATAACAAAATATTCATTCCAACAATAAATCAAACACTTGATGTGTCCAAATAGGAAGTTTCCCACATGGCGACGTGATTTAATAATACGTCGCTATTCGTCGCTCATCAGCGACGAATATTTATGCCTGTCGCAGAACGTCGCTAGCTAGCGACGTTTTGCAACGTTATTTTTATGACGTCGCTATTTTCAATAAATAGCGACGTTATTGGTCGCCGTCGCTAAATGACGTCGCTAGCCAGGAGAGAGGCAGCGACGGAGGCAGCTGCCCGCCCCCTCCCACCGCCCCCTCCACACCCCCCGCCCCCTTCCATCGCCGCCCCTCTACACCCTCCGCCCCCCGCGGCCAGCCCCCCTCCACACATACCCCCCCCCCGCACCCCGCGGCCAGCCCCCGCCCCCATCGTCCCCCCCCAACGCTGCCCGCCCCCTCGATCCCACCGCCCCCTCCACACCCCCCGCCCCCCGCCCCCCGCGCACGGCCAGCCCCCCTCCGCAACCCCCCGCACCCCGCGGCCAGCCCCCGCGCGCCCCCATCCCTCCAACGCTTCCCGTCCCCTCCCACCGCCCCCCTCCACACCCCCCGCCACCGCCGCCACCGTCGCCCCCCGCAGTCGACGCCGCCCCCGCAGCCCCCGACGCCCCCGGCCCGCTGCACCCACGACCATCGCGCGCAGCGCGAGAGAGAGAGAGAGAGAGAGAGAGAGAGAGAGAGAGAGAGAGAGAGGGAGAGGGAGAGGGGATTACCTTTGGGAGAGAGAGAGGAGAGGGGGTCGTCGATCACCGCCGTGGGAGAGAGAGGAGAGGGGGTCGCCGATCGATCACCGCGGGAGAGAGAGAGAGAGAGAGAAGAGAGAGAGTGAAATTTGGGGGGAATGAAAAAGTTTCCCCCGTCGTTTCAATTTAAGTCTGGAACGTAAATTTAGCGACGGAGTAGCGACGGATTATTCCGTCGCTAAGTAGTCAGTAAATCTCGCGCCAGAGTAGCGACGGATTATTCCGTCGCTAAGTCGTCAGTCAAATCTCGCACCAATATTTTAGGCTTTTGCCGCCAAAATATGCGACGTTCTAGCGACGGATATAAAACCGTCGCTACTTGGCCGACGACCTATCGACGGCATAGCGACGGATATGGACATAAAAAAATAAAAAAAATTATCCACTGCTTTCCGTCGGTAGTCCGTCACAAATCCGTCGGTGATCCGACGGTAATAGCGACGGAAAATTTCCGTCGCTAAATGGCCGTCGCTAAAGTACTGTAATTTGGTAGTGTTTTATAGATCCTTCAGGATTCCTCGAGCTAAAATTGCTCAATACATTTGGATCTCTTATTTATTACAGACACCCATTCAAAACCTACCGGGTTTTTTTCTTTTTTTGGGTTTTGTACTGTAGGACTGAACATTCTACGTCTTGCGAGAGATATCGCATCTTTTTATTAGATTATTCGTGGTTTATCCTTTAATTTTATTACCCTTCTTATTTTTGTTTGGTAATGTCATTTATGACAAACTTATTGATTCCAAATTTCTCTTAACTATGTATAAAATATAGATTTCATGGGTACCGGTACATCTTTCTCAGTCTCTTCTGGAATCTGAGATATATCCTCTACCGGAGCGATATACTTTGAGAAATTTGATCTTTGGTTTATGACATCTTCCGGACCGTCATGAACTTTTTCTCTACAGGAGATGCTTCTTCGGGAGGTGCTTCTTCAAGAGCATTAGGGTGTGTATATTATTCGGTCTCTTCTTCTTCACGAGGTTCTAAATATTTAGAACCTTTAGGTCTTACGCGTTCTTACAAAAGAACTTATTCATTTGCTGTCTTTATTTGGTTCTTTTAGTACTTCTATTAGAAAAGAACTTTATAGATGGTATGGCTATTTATGCAGCATAATAAAACGTAAGCAAGCAAAGGATCATTTCTCCTAATTTAGTCAAGATTAGATAAATTAGAAATATGCCATGACACGTTCGTCTGGAATGATGCATTAGAACGTTCTTCGAGAACGATGATGCAATACGTTCTTCTAGAACGATGCTTTACGATGTTCTTCTAGAACGATAATTCACGACGTTCTTATAGAACGATAATTTATCTTCTTCATATCTTTCCCTAACGGCGGGAATTATGTCTTATTAACGTGATAGATCACAGAAATATTCTATCACAAAAATATCTCATGTCTAGAAGATTTAATTATCTAAGAAGAAAAACATAATAATTTACAAAACATAGATGCCAATATTACAGTTTCAAACAATACCAACATAAGCCATCTAAAAGAGATGCAATTCAAGACTATGCTACTAGTTATTCATATACAATCTTCAGGATTTATGGTTTAAAAAAATTATCTTTGAGATCAAGGATGTATGCTGCAAATTAAAAAAAAACTTATCCTTGATATATGTGACTTGACAACCCTAATGTGAGTAACGCGTATCCATAGTGAATAGCTGGATAATCTCTCTAGGACGAACTTCTGGGTCTCTAGGACGAACTTCGACGAACTTCTGGTTCTCTAGGACGAACTTCTGGTTCTCTAGGACGAACTCCTGGTTCTTGTAAATGTATTCTTTATATTTACTCACTCATAGTTTCAATATAATACCCACGTTTGTCCTTATATCCTTAAAACTCAATAATTTTCTTCTAGAATTATGAGAGTATAAGACATTTTATATGAGTGAGTTTCCTTGGGTAAATTTAAGTGTGCTCTGTCGTAGCCTTCAATAAATGTGTATGACCAGCTATCATGGATACTATTTTCACACTAGTATTCTTGTTGGAGGAAAAGATTCTATTCTCAAGGATGATGTTGATACATAGTACTATCTGTCATGCATAAGATGTCTACATTCCATAGATTATAGTTTCTAGATATGGCAATATATTACCAATAGTTACAAATAAATATATTATTAATCAATAGTAATCTAAACATAGACTTCAGGTCTATGATAATTGGTAGGATAATAATGCATCCGTAGTAACCCTACGGATAGAACAACCGTATATCACCAACTTTAAATTTTTTAATTTAAGAGGTTTGTAACTTTAAAATGCCACTATAAAATATCAATATCCATGTACTAGATTTCATCTCTTAAAGCATTATAATTGTCATCATGGAACTAGTCATCTATAGCTTGGTAATGTGTTCATATTATGTGTCATTCCAATCTCTTATGGATATATTTAAGCATATAAGCAACATTTTGCAATATCTTGGTGTGAAGTAATCATAAGCTTGAATAATACGAAGCATATTAAAGCTAAACTGATATCATATCAAAATCCCATGAGTGTATCGTGAGTCTCATTTAGGCATTCCACAAATATCCTTCGGGACTTGTGATAATGAAATAGTGGATAACAATAGTTCACCTTCAGAAGCTTGTATTTTTGTGTCCAATGAAATCAATAATAAAAAATAGGGATGCTCAGAGCCCAATGAAATTTATTCTAAACATAGAACTCCAGGTCTATAATAGCTTATAATACCAAAATTAAATTTATGGCCTTTCGGGGGCCAGCAATCCGCTGCGACCTGCAAAAATAATTTGTGGACGACTGGATTCCTCGGGCATGCTGCGCAATATCTGTCATGCATGCACCCAATTGGGTGGTACGAAACTCAAGCATGCAAATAACTTACCTTATGCAAAAATGATAAAAATTATAAAAAATTTCACATAATCCAGTCGTATATCAGGTGAAAGACATCGAAATAATTACATAATGCTTAAGACAATCATTACAGGAGTAAAGTCAAGACTAGAATTTCATGTGTGGATATTGTCCTCGAAAACTTGCAACATAGTTGGTAATGAACTATTCATAATGCACCGTGATACAACATGGCCATCTCAAGTGCCATCCTTTTTTTTCTTCTTTTGTCCACATTTATAAATATCAGAGTGACAATGATCAAGTTTTTAAATTCCCATATATCACAGTTTTCACATGCAAATTTCAATCTAGATCATCCAATAATAAATCTAAATATTGATAATAAATTTTATCATTTCTTGAACTATTTAAAATCAGCCACATATTACTCATCATATTATCACAAATTGACAACATCTCTTATAGTATAATTGTTTAACATAATTCTAGAAATTTGCTTGAGGATCTTGTACATTAAGTTGTAATGTTACAAGCAATTAGAGAAAGTAAAATTATAGAATCAAGTCAACACCAAATTATGTGTCTATCAAAACCTCATTCAAATTAACATTTGATTATAATGCCAAAAAGAAGCTAATAAGAAGCAAATTCAATATATAGTAAAGGCATCAAGTTGTTCTCATCACATATTCCTTGTGTGACTCACTTGACACATGTAGATTAAACACCAGAAACAAATGTAGGAAACAAATTAGATATTGGAAGAATATTTTTCTTTTGATAAGATCAAGTATTTCTGAATGCACATGCATGCATTATCGTTAAGGTAAAAATATCTTAGATTTAAAACTCCAACACTTGCTAACAAAATCTAAACCGCTGGAATAGACACATGCCTAATCAACTTCAAATCTTTTTCTCTTGCTATATGTCCCTTTTTCAAACAAAGCATGAATTAATCTAGAACAATTGGGTTCAAAATAAGCACATGCAAGTGCTAGATCAAGACCAACGAGATGGACAACAAGCAGCTAGTTCCTAGATTGCATAAAGACTAGTTTATCCATTGACTTTGTATATGTTGCCATGCACACAAAAAATTGATGCTAAATTGTTAGCATGATCGATACTAAAAGAACCACGGGTTACAACACATAAACATTTAGAAAACTAGCTACAAGCAAGAATATATACGTGTCACTTGGACTTGTGGATATAGGCTGATTATTAATCCTTGTAATTGTCTCTGACTTGATAACTTTCGGTTCTAGATCTTGATTTTATATAGATCTATGTTAGTATCTCAAAAATCATAAAACATGTCTCAGACTTGAGGAATTCAATGCAAAGATTTTAAATATAATGTTCTTTGACATGAAATAGTTAATATAACATTAATATAATAATTTAGGAAAAGTGCCTTTAGATCAGTAAGTCGAAAACATAAATAAAGTATTAAATTCAATACAGTTACTCAGAATGACATGTAATCCTAATATGTGCATCAACCATTCACATATGTGAATGTTGATGGTAAAAAGGTAAATTCACAATTCATCTAATATTATTATATATCAACATATCCAAAAACTAATGGATTTTTTTTATTATCCGAAAAGAACCGGTCCAGAGATATATAAAGAAGATATTCTAAAAAAATTAATAACAGATCACATGCATACCCGTGAACAATAAAGGTATTTTTTCGATATTAGTTTTGAGATTCAGATCATAGGAAAAATTTATTATCAAAAGAAAATATTTAATTTATGAACCTGGTTGGATCTTCTCCGACCTTTGATATTCTTTCTTGGTAGTGGTGGTCTAAAACTCCTCTTTGATATTTTTCGACGATGGCCTAAAACTTCTAGAGCAGTCGTGCTGATAGCGTGTTGTGAAATAAGAGAGAAAGAGAAGAATATTGGCAGCCAGAAAGAATGTGTACGTAGCTTTCTTATTGATAACATATATAGAGGGAATGAGATAGAAGTCGTTGTGGATATGGATAAGGGCATCCACATTTGGGTTTATCCAAATCACAACAAATTTTAATTTGTATGAAATATGAAGTCCGCCTACGCGTGCACACGTAAGACGTGCACGTATCCTAAAATCGTACGCAAGTGCGTACATGTACTAGAGTGGCAGACGAGTGCATGGACCCATACATGTATATGTGTGCATGTGTGGTTGTTCCATATCTTCGAAGCCCTTGCAATATGGAACGAATGTTTGGTTTATTCGGTTTTAACTAAATCGAAATAGCCAATTCTAAAATTTCAAAACCGAATCGAAATTAGCAATGACTGAAATTGAACCGAATCAATAAACGTTTCGGTTTGTTCAGTTGGTTATTTTGGTTGTTTTTGTTGTTTGATGGGTCGGGTCCAAAGTTGAAATTGTAGTTAAATTATATTAAAATTTTATAAGTTTTATATTTATATTTTTGTATTTCAAAGTTGGGTGCAAAATTTGACTAGTTATTAAATTATCAAAGTTTAACTTTAAAAGACATACATATAATTATTATTATCAAATTATATAAAGAAATATACACATTTAAAAACAAATTTAGGCCGAAGTTGAAATCCAAAATCAAAACCAAATATCTTATGTTCATTTTTAAAATCGAAATTGAACTAATTGCTAGTTCGAAAAATTGAATAATTGTCACCCTATGCCTTCCCATCCTAGTATATATGTTAAGCTGCTTTTAAAGAAATTTTAGTATTTTCAAAATCGAAACTAAATCGATTTTTTTCAAATCTTACCAAATCTAGAAATATTAGTCCAACGTTTGCAACTCATGTAGAAAGAGCGCAGACATCAAACGAGACCGACATGGTTCGAATCCTCCAATCGTAACAATATGTAGGTGTATATGGGTTGTAAAAAAAGGTTATTGAAAGTTGTATTATGCTTGCTGAACTATCTTGTCCAAATTTGACATAACCTTGGTGCAAGGTATAAAATTGAAGGTGACAACCCATGCTCAATTATTTTCAGCTATTTATAAGGGCTCATCCAAACTTAATCAGGGCTAGCCCTAGTTTGAGGAAAAAATTACTTAGGACAGTCCAATTTTTTACTCATTGGGCTGTCCCAACCCAACACCCCCCAAATCCAAATTTTGAGCTTTATTTCAATATTTTACTCTCTCTCTTCCAAAACCTTAGTTTCCCTCTCATATTCTTCTTCTTCTTCTTCTTCTTCTCCACCATTTTCCCCTCCCCAAGCTACATCTTTTTCTTTATCTTAATCCCTTCCCCAAGCTCTCATTTCCAATTTCAATGGCACCCAATGGCTCCTCATAAATAAGGTACAAATCCTAATACTTTCTCTCTCTTCCCAAAATTCTAGTTTTCCTCTCATATTCTTCTTGTAATGTTTATTTCCAAAACCCAAGTATACATTATCATGATGGAAAACATACAATATAATATTTATTTTAATTATAACCAATTTCATGATCGAAGTAAACCCTAACAACATTCAGCCAAGTCGACTTTTGGACTGCCATATTTTTTGGCAGTACTAAATATTGATATGACTACCACTCTGGCAGTTCTGATGTACAACAAGTGCATTTCAGGACTGTCACAATTTCTGTCAGTCCTAGAAGTATCTAGGACTGCCAGAAAATGTGGCAGTCCTGAAATGCACTTACTGTACATTAGGACTGCCACAATTTTTGGCAGTCCTCAATACTTTTAGGACTGCCAAAAATTATGGCAATCCTAAAATGCACTTGCTGTACAGCAAGTCCAGTTTAGGACTGCCATAATTTATGCCACAATTTTAATCTTCTTTAATTAAGTTTTAATATTTATAGTTGTGATCCGAACCTAAAGGAGAAGGACGTTGACGTCGGTGCTAAAAGAAAATGTCCTACCGCATCGAAGTGCAAGGCACGTCAAGCTGTGAGTGTTCTCGAGAAACCAATAACTATTAGAGAACCAGAGGCACCCTCTCAGGTTAGAAGATGTGGAACCAAACACGTTGCAACTCGTTCGAAGCAACCGATGACTTGTCCTGATTCTTCCTCCGATGATGATGATGGTGTACCCATTATTCAAAGAAGAGGTGACGATAGTTCCGGATCATCTCATCCAGCCGAGGGACAAGCGAGCCCCATCGGTTGCTCTTTATTAACGTCGATCGAGAACCACATTTGTCATCAAATATGGAAGTACCGACAAGTTTATTATGTTAATGTAAATTTACTTTTGAAATTAATAGTTTTATTTTATATTTATACTTTTTTTATCTTGTTTTATTTTCAGAAAAACTCACATCTTTTGAGGGTCAATAACCATGCAAAGATGTGCAGTACATGGGAGTTCGATAATTTGAAAGAAAGTATGAAGGCCAAAATCACCCCCACCGGGTTGCAAAATTTTGTAAAATACTCGTATAAGATCTTGAACCATGCATTGATTTCTGCGTTTGTAGAGCGATGGCATACAGAAACCAAAAGTTTTCATATCGGACTCGGGGAGATGACGATCACCCTGGATGACGTCCACCACATTTTGGGACTTAGAGTTAATGGTTGTCAAATGATGATGGATTATTCTTAGGCCGACTTTGAGATGTATGATGAGATGGTGGAAGTGCTTGCCAATTCTTTCGGAGTTGAGGCATAGACTTTTGTCACCATCCCCGATTTTAAGAAGTCGTACGAAATTCCTTTGAGTTTTTTGAGGATACAATCATTGATAATGATGATGATAACGACAACGACGACGACGATGATGATGATAACGATGTAGTGGCCTGAGGATACATGTATTTCATCCTAGGGGCCGTCGGCATTCCGGACAAGTTCGGAACCACGATACATGCCAAATATATCTAAACAATTTTGCAAACTTAAATGGAATAAATATCCTTTGGAAGCGGTATACTAGCATTTCTCTACCGCGAACTTGGAGCTGCATCTCGAGTCGGGTCGAAGACAATAGCTGGTTGTCAAACTCTGCTCCATGTAAGCAAATTAAACCATACTTTCTTTATAAATAATATAAAATTTGGTCGATTAATATGATATTATTCTACATTGCATGTACATGCATGGATATACGAGCACTTTTTGACGCTAAAGAAGGCTACTATTAATAGAGATTATGATGAGCAGCTGCCTAGGATGTGTAAGTGGAAGCCGACTAAGGAAGATACCAAACATATCCATTTAATCTAAAGCTGCTACCAAGTGAGATGTCGACCTAATAAGAACAATATTTCAAATATTATCATCCTACCAACATTTTAAAGATAAATTTACAACATTGTCTAAATATCATAAAATACACATCTTTTACAACATTTTATAAAAGTTGTTCAATACTTTTTTGCAACGTTTCTTAATAATTGTAAAATGACATTACATACGCAACAATTATATAAAGTGGTAAAATAAAATTATTTTTACAACAACGAACAAATATCGTGAAACATAAAGTATTTACAACAGTTGATAAACATTGTTGAACATGGCACTTTTACAATGTTTTAAATACATTGTCAAAATTAATAATTTCAACAACATTAAATAAACGTGGTCAAAATCAATAAATGTTACAATGTTAATAAAATGTTGTTGAAGACAATAATACACAACTTTTGTGAATAACCATTGTAGAAGCCTTAACGTTTGAATATAAAACGTTGTTTGCACTTGTATTTCACAACGTTTTTACAATAAAGGTTGTAAAAGACCCTCCATATTTACAATGTTTTTAGGAAGTGTTGTAGATGGAACGTTGTAAAAGGGGTTTTTTCTTGTAGTGCATCCACATACGTTGGCTACCCTACGTGTCGCTCTTGAAGATATGCAGGCAAAGGAGGTGAAATAATACTGACCTAAACTAGCATTTATTTAATTTTCACTCTAGTGTTCTGAATAAATTAGTAACTTCTTAAATATTAATGATTATTTATACTATAATATAGATTATTTGGCATCCATATTGGGATCTGCAAAATAGTACTCGTCCATTGCAACCAGTTGGACTATTTCAAGGTCGAATAGGTTGCCATGAAATTGAGGAGCCTCACATACCAGACAGAGTAGTTTGTCAGTTTAGCTACGTGCAAACTATACCGATGACATTGAATTTGAAGACTGCTTCAAAAGGGACGAAACCATTAAACTATGTCACACTGGTTTACCGTTGGGGCTCATATTTCTTCACTGAGTGGTAACGTCATTCATCAGTGCATCCAAATGACATCTTGTGGTGGAGATGTGGGATTATAGTGATGACTATGAGGCATATTATGTGCATGCCAGACATGGTATAATGTTGAACCCTGATACGCGAAGTGCTCAAGTGCCAGTAGCAGCCCCTACCATCCAAGTCAGCACTGTATGATGCATTGTACTGCAGAAGATGGTAAGTAGTATTTTGTTGAATTAATGTGGCTATGTTTATTAACGTGGCTAAGTTTATCATTGTTTTCTCATGCAGGCTTCCAAAGTCAAAAAATTGTAGAAAAGTCTCATCATGTGCAAGGGCGAGAACTACTTTGATGTTGCTACCCAGATACAGAACATCGTAGCTGATTTTCTGTTTCTAGAAGACGAGCGATGCACTAAGATAAGTCATGAAAAAAATGACTATTGTGTCGCCCTTGTTGAACTTTTCTAGTTTGTTGGAGAACTTTTACAGTTTGTTGAACTATGTTTTATAATATTATCTTTTCGTTTGTTTATTAGACACTTTCTGTTTTATTGCGTATCATATTGCGTATCAAAATTGTATCATATTGCGTATCGTATTATCTATCATATTGCGTATCATAATTGTATCATATTGCGTATCGCATTGCGTATCAGATTGCGTATCATAATTGTATCATATTGCGTATTGTATTGTCGTATCATATTTCATAGGACTGCCAGAAAACTGGGCAGTCCTACTTAACATCAAGTCTAATTTAGAACTGCCCAGTTTTTTGGCAGTCCTAAATATACATAGAATTGCCAGAAAACTGGAGAGTCCTACTTAACAGCAAGTCTAATTTAGGACTGTCCAGTTTTCTGGTAGTCCTAAATGTACGTAGGACTGCCAGAAAATTGGACAATCCTACTTAACAGCAAGTCTAATTTAGGACTGCCAAATTTTCTGACAGTCCTATATGTACATAGAACTGCCTGGAATCTGGGCAGTCCTACTTTACAACAAGTTTAATTTAGGACTGCCCAGTTTCCTGGCAGTCCAAAAAATACATAGGATCAAAATGATACACAATATGATACACACAATTAACAAAGTACTATATTTCTTCCATTTTTCGGTTTACAAAATGTTACAAAAGTACTATATTTCTTCCATTCTTTCGTATACAAAATGTTACAAAAGTACTATATTTCTTACATTCTTCGGTTTACACATGCAAAATGTTATAAAACTTAGAAATGTCAATATACAATACACCGACACATCAGTCAATTAAAACATTGTAGTGGTCCTTAAGCCTAGGTATAGGGTCCACCATCTTCATTATCTTCTTGTAAACAATTATTACATCGGTATAGGATGTCATCCAAGCGATCGCTTCTTTCGGAGCATGTTTATACCAAACTGGAGCATGAGGAGGAATAGGAGAGTGACCGATCAACCTTGAGATGATAAAGTGATTTTTGTTAGTCCAATTGTACATAGATTGGATAGACTGTAATCGGCCGGAGGAGCGCACATTGGGAAGAATGTATTGTTAATGTCATTTGAGAGAACGATAATTGATATCTTGTACCTGTTAGCGAATAAATATGCAACAGAAGGTACTTCTATGTAATATTCTTCTCTAGTAGTATGATCAGTGCATGGAATGCTTGTTAATAATTCTCTAACAGTGTCTTGGCTGAGTAATTCGTCGTAGAATGAAATACGAGACTCCAACTCCTCGTATAGCTCTACAACTGTCTCCAACATTGATCAACGACCACTATTGAAATAGATCTACATTGACGTCGATATTCGTTGATCTCATGTGCACAAAGGAGGCCGATAGAATATTGATGTGAACAACCACATACATCGGGATCGATATCGACTGAATTCGACCGACCGATCTCATCAAATAGTAATGCCAATGCATGGTGGGACATTACATAGATTAAATCAGACAAGAGGTGTTCATTCTTATGTTCATGTTTAACACTATTGAGGCTCATCTCAAATGAAGCCTTTATCTCGTTCACCGTCGAATTGGTCATTAGAATTATTGTCTTCCAAACTGAAACAAAACCACCGGCCGATGACTGTAGATATCTTTTCAGTCTTGAGTGTGATCCTTCGGCATGGCATGGTAGTGGTCGTACTGTAATGCTTCACAAAATTCGTCCATGCTAAGACACAATCTTTTTTATGCTGATTAAGACATGTATCTTTGATATAAGAAATATATGTCGGGTTGTTCTTTTTCAACTTCTCTTTGAACACGTACCATGCCGTGTCAAAAGTGTCTTTATTACTTGCTCACCATACAAGGGTCCAATCGCTGTAGAATTTCGCAAAGCGGTCCATGTCAACTTTGCCATCTACTTTTTTGAACTTTATCTTGTATTGTGCTTGAATATTTCGATTTATATGCCAAGTGCATAATAGTCTCCAAGCATGAAAAAATACGATATATAGCATTTATCAAGGCATATTCTCGGTCGATCACAAACATAGACGACTCTCTGTGTCCAGTGTAAAGTGACATCAATTTGCTCAACGACCATGTATAATCCTCTATTGTTTCATTCTTTAAGAAAGAAAAAAGCAAATCTAAATGTTTTACCCGTAGACATAAAGCCAACAATGTGGAAAAGAGGCATCTTGAATTTATTAGTCTTGTACGTGCAATCAACAACCAACACATCGACGAAGGACCGTGCCAAATGTGTGCAGTCAGGATGGGCCCAAAACATAGAAGTGACTTCATTAGTCTATAGATGTCTTCTATGGTACTCCACATAGTGATTATCGGCAAGTAACTTTAACACTTGTTGCATCGACATTCTTCCTTTCAAAGTATTTGTTCTCGATCTCGATAGTGCATTGTAGATTGTCCTCATAGTAAACTTGTTCTCATCATTCTTCTAATGTACCACAGAATAAATTTGTTTAGGAAAAACTCCGGAAGTGGACAATTATTCAATTAACTTCTTCTCATTGTCGTTCAATCTTCCGGCATACGGATAACCAGTAAGTGTCTCCATCAGAGTATGATTGTGCATCCCATTCATGACTTCAACTACCTACTTTCCATCATTTTTACATACAAGCACTACCTTGAATGGACAACAACATTTCCTTGTCCCTACCACCTCTTACGGGACTTTTCTTTGGAAAAGTTTACCTTTTTTACGATGAACCCTAAATGCACTACCTCTTTCACATCCAAGATCTATAGTTTTACAATTCGGTCAGGATTGTAATGATCTTGAAATGACAATGACCGTGTTTGATTGCCTTCCAACTTGTCTACACCATTATAATGCTTCGTCGTGAGATATAAATACAATATTCGTAAAGAATAAATTGCTCAAATCAATGGAAATAGGAGATGGTATGTCCTATAATAAATTTCCAAAATAAATTCCCAAAATCAATGACAAAAATAAAGACAATATCCATTTTAGGACTGCCACAAATACTGGCAATCCTAGAAATACAAAGGACTGCTAGAAATTATGGTAGTCCTGAAGTAGACTTATATAACCTCACTTTCCAGAATTTGAGTTTTAAAATAATTTTTGGGAATATTTTATTCAGAAGTTATTATATATATTTTACATCTATTGTTCTGGATATTTAAAAGATTTTCTTTTAGTCATTTTCCTCTACGATTGTTTAATTATAATATCCTTCTATATATATATTTTTCTTGGAATGTTGAGTTCTTTAGTCCATCATATATTCATCTTTTCTATAGTTAAATCCCTATAGCTATATTGTGATTATTTAGAATCATTTTGTTAATTGGCCATTTGTTTTGTATTGAGCCAAGTCCAGCCACCACCCAAATGGGCCAAGGCCATTCTTAAAACCTTTGATTCCATTTAAACCACAAACCAAACTTTTTTAACTCATGTTTATTTCCCAAAAACTTTAGTCAAGCCCACCTACTATGAAGCCCACAAACCAAACTTTTTTAACTCAAGCCTTATTGGATCCAACCATCCGATTATTGAGCCAAACCGACCCGTTATACCCAAACCCAATAGCCCTGACATGATAACTTTCCTCTTTCCTCCTCAATTGTTCAGATCTTCATATCCAATCAATGGAACACAAGCCCAAACCTTCATCACAATCTAGGTGTGTTTTGACCTAATTTTGGTATATTTTCATTTCAAATTTATTGAATCTTTGATAATTTTCTAAAAAGTTTTGATAAAATAGATTAGAACACCTTTAGGGTTCTTGTATGGATTTTCGAACATGACAAATCCTTTATTTTCTATGAAATCCTAACCCTAGAACACGACAAAGGATCAATTTGGCCATTATGGCCGCCACAGTCGCGCACGTTGACGACAGGACTGCAGGCAGACTAGCAGTCCTAATATAAAGAAGGACTGCAGGCAGACCGACAGTCCTAAGGGAAAGAAGGACTGCATGCAGACCGACATTCCTATAGTAAAGCAGGACTGCATGTCGTCATGCAGTCCTAAAATAAAGTTGGACTGCAGACAGTCCTACAGTCCTCTATTATTTTAGGACAGTATGTTGTCCTGCAGTCGTGACCATTTTTTTAATAATATTTTCTGACTGTATGTTGTCATGCAGTCCTGCGACCGCTGCCAAAAGAAAATGACCAACCGCATCGATGTATAAGGAATGCGATACGGCCCGTCCTCTTGAAGACCAATAAGAATTGCCGAACTCCTTCCAGAAAGAGAAGTCGTTACACTGACTGGCCGGTCTCGAACGAATACACCGAGTCCCCCAACTCGATCGAAGCAAGCAGCTCCTCCTAGTCCTCCGTTTTCTTCCGATGACGATGTGCCTATTGGCCAACTCCGCACACGTGATGGTTCCGGGCCTTCTCAGGAGCCTATCCGTCCAGAAGGTTGTTCGATGTTGTTATCGTTTGACGACCACATTGCTTATCAAATATTGAAGAACCCGGTATGAACATTAAGTTTGTAAGCTTCCATTTAGTCATAAATATATATAATTTTATCTTGTTGTCCGACATACATAGGAGCTTTCGTATGCTTAGGGCCGTTAGCCACGTGAAGAAGTTCGGGGGATGGCAGTTTGACACTTGAGGGGATGTTGTCCAGAAGAAGATTATTCCGAGCGACTTATAAAATTTGGCCCGATACGCCTACAAGATGATGGACAGTGCTCTCGTATCAGCCTTCGTAGAGAGATAGCATCCAAAGATGAACACTTTTCATCTTCCAACAGAGGAGATGACGATTACACTTGACGACGTCCATCAGATATTGGACATCAATGTTACCGGGCAAGTGATGACCAAAGAAATATTGAGTAATGAGAAATTGCTTCACTGGTATGAGAATATCGTACAATTTGTGTCAGTCAATCTTGGGGTTGAGGATACGAGTTTTACAACCCTTCAAGACTTCAAGAAGTCCTATGGATTTCCTTCGTCATATTTGGAAGAGAATTTCTCAACATCGGAGGCCGATGATTATACAGTTGAAATGGTAGCCCGTGCGTACATCCTTTTTATACTAGGATCCGTCGCCATTCCGGACAAGTCCGGAACCTCGATTCATGCGAGGTATATTCTGAATTTATCTGATATGGATGACTTAGAATACATATCTTGGGGAAGCCGTATACTAACAAATCTTTACCGCGAGCTTGGTTTAGCATCCCGTGTCGGTACTAAGAGAATCGCAGGATGCTAGACTCTACTCCATGTAAGGAACTTTAAATATCTTCGATATTAATCTCATATTGGATATGTCGTTGTTAATTTGTTGACTATTCTTTTAAAAATTGTACAAGCATGGATATACGAACACTTTCCGATGCTGAGGCGGGGTGAGGAGAACAAAAACTATGGCGAGCACCTTCCTAGAATGTGCCGATGGAGGCCAACTACGTCTAAAATTAAAAATTATCAAACACTGGCATCCATTCGCAATGTACTTGATAATTTGGTGCCAGAAGAGGTAAGTAGGTAGCATAGTTAGCATATTTCTTGTTAGATTTTTTGGTCATGACGATAAATTAAGCTATGCACGCACAATTTACTTTTCTTACAGATAACTTGGCATCCATATCAGGATTTATGCGATAGTAGTCGCCCAATGCAACCAGTAACTTTATTTCATGGTATGATCACATGCTATAAAATCACGGAGCCATACATGCCTGGTAGAGTCCTTCGTTAGTTTGGCTTCTTACAAACTGTGCCAAAGTGCACATTAAAGTTACTATAGCCTCCGCGCGGGACGAAACCTTTGAATTATAAATCGGCCGAATTCGACTGGGTTACAGACTTCTACTCCGAATGACAACGACATGTGCTTAGAGAATCTGAAAGACAACCGGTAGTTGAGATGGCCGACTGCAGCAATGACTACATAGCATACTATAATGGTGTCGGACATCCTAAGTTGTTGAACCCTAGCAATCCAGGGCCCGTTGCTGTGGGAGCTCGGGGACCTTTTACCCCAAAAAATGTCTTATATGCTGAATTGATTAATATGGTGAGTTTCAAATTTGTAGTCTTTAAAGATTTCCAAGTTTGTAGACTTAATTCATGTCGTGTCATTTACAGGTAAAGGACTTGGCAAAAAGCCTCCGTCAATGCCAGGTGAGGACTATGTTGCAATCTGCAACGAAATTGAGCGCATCGAGGACACTATAGATTTTCCTTTCTTGTAAAATTGGGAGCAGCATTCGAAAGTCCGGCATCATAATTAGTTATTTTTGGATATTTGGATGTGATGGGTTTTGAATATTTGAATTTGTTTTGAATATTTGGATATGTTTGGATATTTGGGTATGTGGATATTTGGATATGTGGACATGTGGTCTAATTTTGGATATGTTTTGGTATTATTGCATGTGTTATTGTTATTGTTTGGTGTGATTACATATTAGATGTTTGGATATGATTTGGTATTAAAACTAGTTGGTAGTTTAATAAGTTGGTAGTCCTGATCAAAACTCTCTGTACAGAGAGTTTTGATTATGACTGCCAACTTGTAGGCAGTCCTGCATGAAGCTAGGACTGCTAACATGGTGGAAGTCCTAATGAAAACTCTTTGTACAGAGAGTTTTAATCAGGATTGCCAGCAAGTTGGCAGTCCTGCACAAAGCAAGGACTGCCAACAATTTGGCAGTCCTGATTAAAACTCTCTGAAACTCTCTGTACAGAGAGTTTTGATTAGGACTGCCAACAATTTGATAGTCCTGATCAAAACTCTATGTACAGAGAGTTTTGATTAAGACTATATGAAGCTAGGACTGCTATCATGGTGGCAGTCCTGCATGAAGCTAGGACTGCTAAAATGGTGGTAGTCCTAATCAAAACTTTGTACAGAGAGTTTTGATTAGGACTGCCAGCAAGTGGGCAGTCCTGTACAATGCAAAGACTGCCAACAATGTGGCAGTCCTGATGAAAACTCTCTGTATAGAGAGCTTTGATTCGGATTGCTAGTAAGTTGGCAGTCCTACACAAAGCAATGACTGCCAACAATGTGGCAATCCTCATCAAAACTCTATGTACAGAGAGTTTTGATCAGGACTGCCAGCAAGTTGACAGTCCTGCGCAAAGTAAGGAGTGCCAACAATTTGGCAGTCCTGATCAAAACTCTTTGTACATAGATTTTTGATTAGGACTGCCATATTGTTGGCAATCCTACATGAATCAAGTACTACCTACAGGTGTGCAGTCCTATTCAAAACTCTCTGGCAGAGAGTTTTTAATAGGATTGTCCACTTATAGGAAGTCCTGCATGAAGCAAGGACTGCCAACAACATGACAGTTCTAATTAAAACTCTCTGGCATAGAGTTTTGATTAGGACTGTTCACATGTAGGCAGTCCTTGCTTCAACTAGGACTGCCAACTTGTTAGCAGTCCTAGTTAAAAACTCTGATACTCTGATACTATTGGCCACAGGAAAACATATATAACACACAGGTAAACACAAATTGAAAACTAATACTTTGACACATTTTGCATATAGGTAAATACAAATTGCACACTGATACTTTGAAACATTTTGTACATAGGTAAACACATATAGCACATAGGTAAAAGTGTAAAACACAAAACATATATTGGACTTCATATTTCAAAATGATATAATTTACTTTATACAAAAGTGGTTCCACTATATACAAAATGCTAAAGTGTAAATTACTCCATATTCAGTCGTTTATGTATCAGTCGATTTCGATGTCGTAGTGGCCAACGGGTAAGTCTCTTGGTTCCTCAATGTTCAACAACTTCTTACAATGACTGATTTGATTAATAAAAGGTGTGGCCCAGGTGATTGCTTCGTCCGGTGCATATTTGTACCAAATTGTTGAAGGTGGAGGAATCGGAGAATGACCGTGGTTTTCGATTTGACCTATAGTAGATAGATTAGATTGTCCGTGCTCAGGCGGAGGAGCGCACATAAGAAAGAATGTATTATTAATACCGGTAAAATAACTACAATAGGTATCCTGTACCTATTAGCAAATAAATATTTGATAGACGGGATGGACATGTAGTGGTCTTCACCGGTAACACTGTCACTGCAAGGAATACTTTTCAACAAGCTTCCAACTGTATCTTCGCTTAGCATGCGGGAGTAGAATGAAAGACGAGTCTCTAACTCCTCATACAACTCCTGCCTCACCTGCCTCCATCCGTCTTTGTCAGAATAACCAAGATGTCATACAAACACATAAAATCCGCAATGGCCATCCCCCAGGACATCAACAACATACCAAATGTAACTACGAATCTCAAGTTAAAAAATATTAATATACAAATCCAATGTATGTCTATCTACGGTATCTTCGCTTAGCATGTCCATTTTCTACTTTTTCGACGAATGACAAGCTTGCTCTTCCGTGCACGTGGAGCTTGCTCTAAGCTTCGTTCAACATGCTCAAAGGACGATGGATCTCTCTTAGTTGACTCCAATTTTCTCTTCTGTGACATACTCATTTTTGTTTGAGGCCTACCCTTAGGATTGGAAACAACAGATGGCTCATACATTCTAGTAGTCACCGGACATGCAATTTCTTGGATTTTAAGCTCAATGCACTCCCGCTCCGCTCCTATTGAGGCACACCACCTTGCGTGGAGAAGTTTCACTTGTGGCAAAGAGAAGAAATCATCACCACTTTTCACTACGGGCATTATAAACAACTGCCTCCAACGTTTATCGACATCACCTACTGGAGTAGGAATGGATTGATGACGATATTCATTAATCTCATGTGCACAAGGGAGGCCTAATGTATGTCGATGTACACATTCGCAAACCTTGGGATCAAACTCGACAAACTTTGACCTATCAATCAATTAAATAGTAATACCAATGCCTTGTGAGATATCACACACATTAAAGAATCCAAGAGGGCTTCCTTTCTATACTCATGCTTGACAATATTTAAGCTCATCTCAAATAATGCCTTAATTTTATTCACCGTCCGGTCTACCACTAAATGTATAGCTTGCCATACTGAGACAAAGTTGCCGAGAGATGACCTTAGGTATTGTTTTAATATTGAGTGTGCTCCTTCGACATGGTTGCTAGTTGTCGTGCCATAATGCTTCACCATATTCGTCCATTGTCACTCCCCGTTCCCGAAATACGTAATTTTTTTGCTTTTTCCTGTTATGGTATCTGACACCTGTATCATAATTGTATGTATCATGTATTTACAACTGGCCATGGCAAGGAACAATATCTCGTCGCGAATTAGTGTGCCACCCCTTGTCCTTGTCTGGTTGTAGGTGTGGCTCACTGCTTCGATGATAAGATTTTTGAACCGTGTTGTCGTTAGGATTTTATTTATTTAATTAATTAATTTGATTAGTTGTATCATGTAACATTTAAACATATCACTAGTTACATGTTAGAGCATGCTTAAGATTAGGGTTTGGTGGAGCCAACCCTCACCCACTATAAATAATCTCTTCCACACTCTCTTTTCTTATTCACTCTCTCATTCATTTTCCTCAACCACCAACCCACTTAGGCAAGTACATCTTGCACAAATGAGAGATCACTTGAATTTTTCATTTCTTGTTATTTCTTTGATACTATTGGTCTAGATTTTTCATCTCTTCATTCTCTATAAGTTTAGTTTTTGGTTTTTTTTAATTTTAATGGCTACTTTTATATAGACCTAAGTTTCTAAAAATAGGGTTAGTTGGATTTTTATGGTGTTGATCTATCAAATTTGGTTATTTTCTAAAACTAATTATTCTATGTTGTAGAGAATTTGATTTCATGCAGTTTTGGCTTTTATTTCGCTTGATTTCGAGTTCGGATGAGGAACTTATGGCCGTGGCAAGTTTTTTGAACTTTCATAGATGAACTTGCTGTTTGGGGACAACAACCCCCATGTGCCGGGATTGTCCATGTGCCAAAATTTTCATGCGCCCGGAAGGCCATGAGCCATGAATTCCTGGCAACGCATCCTTTTGACTCCGTGCGTTTCATGCGCCCGGAAGGCTATGCGCTGGGATTCTCGTGCGCTGGAATTTTTATGCGTTGGAACTTTCATGCGCTGGGATTCTCGTGCACTAGAATTTTCATGCGCTAGAATTTTCATGCGCTGGGATTTTCGTACGCTGGAATTCTCGTGTGCTGGAATTCTTATGCTCTAGAATTCTCGTGCGCTGGAATTCTCATGCACTGAAATTCTTCGGATTTACTGTTTTTGCCTATTTGAGCTGTTTTGTAGCTATAATCTTATAAAACTCAAAACATGAAAGTTGTAGATCTTTGTCTTGGCTTCAAGAATATTTATGTCTCACTTTAATTGAATGACCTTGACTTCCTGTCCTAACCTTAGTATGCTATGAATGTCTGAGACTTGCGTGTCCTATATGACTTTTATGTCACGAGGGATCCATGTGACTTCCTGACTTGACCGTATTCCTGACTTGATTACCTGTATACGTGCTGGTACCTTTTCTAAGTGTGTATTGAGATACAATATTAGTATACATTATGGTGTTATTTAATGAGTACACTGAGGTGTGACTCTGCGTGCTAAGTGATCATTCGTGTTATATGTCAATACATGTGTACCTTCAAGCATAGTCATGGTAATTGGTTAGTAATTGTGTCGTGGTATATTGATTATTGTTTGATGCATTACACTAAGCATGGATCAAGATTTGGGACTCCTTGAGCCGATGTGGATTCATACTTAGGGTACATGTACTATGTTACGACATATTGGAGGATGACCATGTGACCATGATACGTGATTTCACGATCAAGATAGGGTTAATCTAAGCAACTTAAAATTGGTAAAAGCATTGGAAGGGAACGAAATCCCGAGATTGTACGTTACCAGCCACCCTAGGCCCTGTCATAACGTGTCGGGTTGGCCGCCTCGGATACTGTATAGTCATCCGCACTAGTCGAGTGCAGTATCTGATTTGTGAATGCCGAGCCAGCTCTTCCTATAGGAGGGCTGGAACCGTTATTACTTGTTCTAGCGTGGTGGCCTTTCGAGGGACCGGTGCATTTTCGTGCGTGCGTGTATATAATAAATTGGCTAGCCCTGCTGGAACGACACGATCTGAGGATTCCTATAATTAGCATTACGGGGATAAGTCCGCCAATATAGAAAGTCGTAGGAATGATTTAGCCGCTTGTAAAATGACTTGCGTGTGTCTTGCACCTTTCGCTAGTAGCCGAGGAACATGGACTGTCATGGTGCATGGTCCAACACATGTCCTTGTTTGGTTGTTGGGTTGGACTATCGTTCTGCGACAGGCTGTGGACCGAGGTTATGACCGGAAGCTTTTATTATTATTATTATTTTTTATGTTTATCTTATTCATTTGTGCTCCCTTGTGGTACTTGCTATTCGGGGCCTGACCCCGCTGGTTTTGTTTGGCCAGATCTCGTAGCAGCGCCTGAGGATCAGTCTTCTACCCGAACAATGACATACACCAGGAGCATGGACGCCAGGGACATGAGTGGGCTTCTTCCTCACCGCTTTGATATCTTCTATTTTGTACTTGGCATTAGTTTTCTTTTACATAATTATAATTAAATCAGACTGCACCTGACTACGGCTATGTACTTATGTCTCTCGGCACTAGCTTATCATTTTGTATAGCTAGGCTCATGAATCATTTTGATGAAGCGTCGGAGACGCCTTACTGCTTTATCTTGTAGATTATTATTATTGCTTCTTGGTTGATTGATTGAGACATAGATGCTTTGTGGACCGTAGGAGACTTGATTGTAGCATGCACCCCCTTGTCTCTTGACAGCCATGATCATAGTATGACGTTTGCATACCTCATATGGTGTAGCAGGCCTAGTTACCCTCAGTATTTCGGTATTGGGGCGTGACATCCATGATAAGATAAAATGTTCTTTGTGCAGTTCCAGCCATGTATCTTTGATGAAACAAATACATGTCGACTCCCTCGTCTTCCACTTTTCCTTGAACAAGTACCAAGCGGCATCTGTCACGACCCGCACCCGCTTTTTCGGATACGAGATGTGTCCAAGCCAGCCTACGCCGTAGAGTCGGCGGTAGAATGCTGTCACGGCCAAGATGCTCAAAATCACAAAAAGAATAACATTTATTGCTCATTCACATTTCTAAATTTATTACAACATTTGCAACATCTAAAATTAAAGGAAATACAAAGTTCTTACAATTAATGAAAATATACAACCGCTATCTATTTCTAGGTTTTTGTCTGCAAGTACACCCGTATCTCCCAAAGCTAAGTGAAGCCACAGCTAACCTACAAAATGTTAGTTTTCAGTCAGGAATGGAACAAGTACACAAACCGACGACAATGCAAAAATATAATAGAATTAACAAGACATAAAAATAACATATGAGAGATGAAAACTAGAAAGTAACCGATGACATGGCAAGTGGTGAAGAAGGCAAGGAAATAAATAAAATACAACTATCTATGTGATTTGAAATATCATTTTCGGCATGTGAACGGCTAAGGAGTAAATACGGCACCCTGCACGTGTTGTGTGCAGCTGCATCAGTCAAGATTAGACATATTGGGATGGGTAAGGGGTAGCTCACATTTCTACTAAGATATTTCTCCGCCCAGCTAGTACTCATGGAATCAGGTCGTAAGATGGAATCAGGTCGTAAGCATGGTAATCATGAAAATGACAGTCAAGAATGTATAATAAATCCATGATACTAATCTCCGTGTGACGAGCGTGTCAACAAACAGCAAGACATATGTATAAAAATGAAATGAAAGACTACTATGAATCGAAAGCAATCAGAAAGTGCACTTGCCTGAGGTCCTTTGCTGGTAAAACCGATAGTACAACCACTCAGATGAGTCACTAAAGTCAACACATGCAAAAAGTCTCCGGATGCTGAAATAAACATTACCAACATTCTCAGAATAGTCAAACTAGCTAGAATTGCCTGTCCTTAAGTCCAATTCTGGATACAGGGGCAAAACAGTAATTTCGGATCAAAACGGTGTCCGCCGTTGGACCTGCTTTACACCGAAAAGCGTGCCAAAGTCAACGATCTCTAAAATCATCAAACTATATGTCTACAGATTCGTTTTGATGATACGAACCCAACTGTATGTCCAAATTTGAATTCCGGTAGACCGTGCACAAAATTGTCCATTAAATCGGACCGTAGGGCCCGTAAAATGGCGATCTGATCAGCTATCTCAGAATCGGACCAAACTTGGCTTACAGGACCAGAAAAGCGATACGGTCCTGTTGGCGCAAGTTTTGTCTCGATCTGACTAGCGCGCAAAAATAATTGGGGAATTTGCACAGAGGCAGATACGGTGAATTTCGACGGATATGCATCAAATTTGTCGCGCACACGCAACCAATTTGAATTCCGTCAAAGTCCACACGTTCACGAAACCATTACGCACCTTTCAATGCTTTAGGTTCGCGACCACGTCGTCCGGATTGGCGGGACGCATGTCGTATCGAAGTATTTTTATATTTTTAATATTTTAAAAACAGTTTTTTTAGTCGATTTCGGGATTCGATTTCTTGACACGTAGTCGATGATTTCGACTTCTGTAAAAACTTTTGTGAAGGCCTGTAGGTTGTCTACAATATTGTTCAGAGGGTTTACCAAATCGATCGCTGGATCGATCGAATTGGTCTTCCAACAGAGGTGTTGGGACTGGTTCTAACTCTGTCTCGGGACAAGATTTTCTCCGACTTTGAGTCGATATTGCAGACGTATTTTTCTATGATTATCGAAGCTATTTACTGGGATCTA